>JAEIIJ010017291.1:0-32005 GCA_018904815.1 Drosophila ogumai | reverse complement strand
ATGGAGTTTGGCCGCTGTATAAATTTATACAGCGGTTTTTTCTCGTCAGAGTACTAGGCTTAAAGGTAAAATTTCCATAGAGGTTCATTTGCTTTCAGTTTTTTTACTTAAAAAAAAATCAGAAACTGTTGAATTGGCTCCTTACACATTCTTTGAACTTAATTAGAGTCTCTTCCCCAAAAGTACGCCTCCAAACTACATGTAATTATTTAATATTATCCGCAAGGGTATTTTCAGACCTGGTATCCAAAAATCCGTAGCATAGTACACTTCTCTCTAACCCAGGTTTTTTTCTGCGTCCGTTTCGATTGCTGGCAACAACCGGCTGCCGTCACGCCATCAAGCATTCATGCCAGCAACAACAACAACAGCAGGGAACAAGGACCCGCAGAGCAGCCTGTCGCCTGCACACTTACACACACACTCGTGGACACCCAGTCCCAGTGCCAGCTCCACTACCACTTCCACTCCCACTGCCACATCCACACGAACATCACGGAACGCCGCCACTCCATTCCAGAGCGCGCCAAGCTTTACACGCCTCCGCACGCGTCACGCGAAAGCACGAAACCAATTTAAGCACCCACATTCTCTCACCCAATTAGTCGCGCACAGCTCAGGCTCACCCCCCAGACACATCCTGGTGGTGACTCCTTCTCCTGCCGCCCCCTTCATGCCGTCTGCCGCCTCTTCCCACGCTCACACTGTCGGGCTTGTTGTCGAGTAGAGTCGAGTCGAGTCGTTATCCTCGCGTGCGCACGCTGCATACTTTCTGGCTGAGCTCGTTTACAGGATATCAGAGGGGATTTTAGCGAGGATTTTAAAGAAGTAGTATTTTTTTTTTATGAGGAATACGGGTTAAAAAAAAATATTAGCAAATTTTTATTAGGATCATAGCTATACATATTTTATTCAACTTAATCCTTTGTTTAATAATTTCAATTAAATATTACATATAGGAACTGTATTATCAACTTAAAAACTAATGAGTATCTCTCAGTCCATATGCTTCATACCTTGAATCCTTGTTGTTGTCGTTGTGCCATCATCAGTGCCATAAGTAGCAGTCAGCAGTTGCCTCCGTCAGCGCCAGTAAGTTGTGCCGCCTGATGGTGTCGCTCTTGAAGAGGAGAAGGCGGGGTTTTATGCCAGGAGAGGGGAGCTAAGAGCATGGAGCTGGGACCAGCGAACAGGGAGCACGGATCCCTGAGCACAGGACAGCGGGGTGGCATGAGTGGCAGGGGAGCTTGGCGCAGCCACAGAAGCACCGACAACAGCCAGACGACGACTGTGTGTGTGTGTGTTTCTGGTGGGGATGGGGATGAGACTACGCAGGGGGGGACTCCAACAAGCGACACGATAATCTTGCACGTCGCATTTTTAGTTGCTTTTGCTGCTGGCACGGAGTTGCCACACCCACCACCACCACCCTTACCATCACTGCCTGGAGTCTGGTCCTGGCAGAAAGCCAAATGTGGCAAGTGGCTGATGTTGCTGCCGTGCTGTTGCTGCCGCAGCCTCGCACATCGGCCAGAGGAGCAGTGGCAGCGGCAGGACTGCGGGCACTGGCAGGAGTAAAGTTTGCTGGTTTGGAATCCTGTGTCTGCCCCACGCCCCCCGGTTCCCCCTGAAATGTGTGTGCGATGGGGGCGAGCGACCGACAAATGCTTTCGAATTGCCATGACAATCAAACCGCTTACATGTACAGTGGGGTTCATTAGATGTTTTATTGCTGGATTACCTCTAAGTATAGTATAATTTGTAGGAAAAATTATTAATTTTATTAATTAAAATATTCAAGACACAACTAATTTTACCGTCTGAAAATCTGTGATGTATAATAAGGGTTAAAAAAAAATTTAAATATATTTTAAAATCGGATTGATATTTAATTATTTACAAAATATCATTTCTTTAACTAATTTTAAATATGAAAACTAATTAAAACAGTAAGGATATTATAAAATACTTTGACCATAAAAACATCCTTAGTCAGTCCATTAAACATGGCCTACTTTTCAGCAGCAGCGATCAGAAACGAATTACAATTTTCCTGACTATCCTGGTTTGTTTCTGATCCCTTCTAAACCTAGTTTAAACATAAACAAATGCATTTCACGAATATATTTTTAGTGATTTCAGAAAAAATGTATTAAGAAACCAAAAGCATAATATGATTAACTTTCTACTGGCATTTCGAGTGAATTAGTGCCTTCTAAAACTTGAAAATTTCATTAGGCAGGGCGGCTTTTGCGTTGGTTCTGCTTTGTTGATTCTCGTATCCGGCCGGTCGGCTTCAGGTATGGCTTTATCCGGACTGGAGTAGCCCCAATTAATGCCACACCGTGTGGCAATATCAACAAGCGCCTGTTCCTGACGACGTTGCTCTCAAGAGCCAGAGACACACTTCAGCCACACAGCCAGCCAGCCAGCCAGTGCCTTTTTCATGCCGTTGCGCCTTGGCCCAACGTCTGTCCGGGATTTGAAGTGGGGGAGGAGCAGGAGTTGGCAACTGGGTACTGGGTGTGCCTTGGGGGCCTTCGGTCTGGGCCTGTTTATTATCGCCCATCAGCGACCTCGCCCATTCCCCCTTGGAGGTTTCCTTTGCCGTCGTCTTCGTCGTCCGGACGAATTCCGTTGCCGCCAACGATGAGGATGACAAATAAAAAAGTTTGGCACGGCACGGAAGCCTGCTGGCGGCATTCGCATAACGATGTCGGTGACTGCGGCGATGACTCCTTCTCCAGCTCTTTCTGCTTGCGCTGCTCCTTCTCCTGCCACACCGAAATCCTGCTTATGGCCAAAGCCCAGGCCCGAGCCCAGACTGGCGCACTTTTGAAGTTTGAGCTAAGTGACATGCTGTTTATTGTCGAGAGTGTTAAAATGTGCGCCCTGAATCCACACAGTGTGTGTGTGCCTTGCCTGCGTCTGTGAGAGGGCTTAGCGATGTGTGTGTGTGGTTGCCACTGTGCGGAGCAAGAAATTATAATGCCAAGCTTGAACGCCGCACGCGCGGGCCGCAACGCCAGCTTCAAAGGTACACAGAAAACATGGTTCGGAAAATGTTACGTCCTTCTGCGTTTCAATAATTCAGAAGCGGTTTTAAAGAATCACTGTTATTAAAACCATATTAAGGGGGTCCTGTGAATTTGAAACCACTTAAAAAGGTGTCTAGAGGTATGCAATATATAATTTTAAATCCTTACAGTATTGATTGATATTCTTTTAAGCACGGACTTTGATTGCTTTTAAAAAAGAAAAATATTGTTCTTTGTGTTAATTGAAGGTTATTGTATTTTTTATTTATTTCATAAGAAATTTATTATTCATTGAAATTCTTGGGGTATTTTTTTTTTTGCGGTATTATTGATTAATGTAAGGGAGTTGGAATTACCTCATCTAAATTTTCTCTCCATTAATTATTCTTCAGTGCTCAAGAAATTTCTTGGGTGTCTACAAATACTTAATCACATTTTTAAGCAACTAAAGTCAGTGTAAAATTGTTTTTATTTACGATGTTTATTTTAAGTCCTTTTTTTGGCTTTTTATAAAACTTTTACTGATTTCTGTAGCACCCTGTAGTTACCTATATTGAATAACCAAAAATCAATGGAAATTAGTTTAGACAAGTTTAATTTTGTCTTAAGAAATATTAAATAAATTATAAAGTATCATGTATAACACAATATTAACAATATTATTGGGATATTTCTAACAAACTCTTCTAAATAATATAAAATATGAGAAGGGTATAAAAATGTTTAAAACTATTGCAGAGATCCCCAAAATTCTAGTGATTTTAGTGACAGCACATCTGAAAAATGTTTTATCCTAACCAAACTTTTCTCCCAGTGCAACTTTTCACTAAAGGCCCTGCATGTTTCGGTTCACGCTCTCGCCGCCATGCCGCCATATACATACAAACAGACAGGCGACGACGGCGGAATAGGAATGGCTGCTGCTGGTACGGCTGTGCTATGTAATCCACGGATGTGCCACAGTGCGGAGCACGAAGCACGGACGGAGTACGGAGGAGAAGCAGCACCATGCCAAAGTTGCCGGTTGTGGCATTACGGTGGCATCGGGCCATGGCAATGGCGATGGCGATGGCGTTGCCTGCTCTCTATCCGTCCCTCCTTCCGTCCTTCGGTCTCTCTGTCCGTGGCACGTACTTTAGAAATTCCATGCAGATGTGCGCCGCACGCCGAGACGTGTGTTTTGATTTTCAGGGGGAAAAAGGAAAAAGGGAAACGGGAAAAAAGGACGAGGAAAGCTCAACGAACGAAAACAAGCAGCCGTAGCAGCGGGCTCGGACGGGGGAGGGGGATGCGGTTGGTTTGGTTTGGCAGGTTGCGAGTTTCATGGGGGGGCTGCGCCAGGCTACGGAAGGTTGGGTGACCGGGTGCTCCTGGCAGTGGCAACGCACGAAAGAGCAGCCAAGCGAGCCAGCCGTGAAAAAAGTGTCGACAAAAACAGAAGCA
Source organism: Drosophila ogumai (assembly GCA_018904815.1). Lineage (NCBI taxonomy): Eukaryota > Metazoa > Arthropoda > Insecta > Diptera > Drosophilidae > Drosophila > Drosophila ogumai. The sequence continues at coordinate 27,524 of JAEIIJ010017291.1, read as the reverse complement.
AGCAAAGGCAGCAGCGGCGGCGGCGCCGGCAACAGGACGACTCTGGGCCCCAAAGGAAAAAGGAAAGCAGCAGCTGCACTTGTTGGTGTGAGTAACGAGCGATGCGAACGCGCCTTTTCTCCACTCCTGCGGGCGCGGAGGGTGGTGTGGCTGAGTGGGTGGTGACCCCCGCTAACGGAATAATTGCAGGCAACTCCCCGGCTGCTCTCGAAACGGAAGCCAGACGAACAGGCGGCGACGACGGCAACGGCGACGGCAGTTTGCTTTTGCTTTTGAGTTGGCTGATTTCGCACACACAACCCCAGACACACACACAGCTCAGCAGCACACACACCCACACCCTCGCACGCACACACTCACACAGACTGAGACAGAGGTCGAGCCGAAGCTTACGCCTTATTGTTGTGGCCGTGGGCGTTGGGGGGAACTGGTGTCCTGGCGTTGTTGTGTGGCCATGTGGATACGGATATGGGTGTGGGTTTTGCATGTGGGTGTGGAGGCATCATCGGCAGTTGCTCTCCATTTCCATGGCGCTTGCCAAGTGTCGTTTGGAGCGTGGATGTTCACTTACCCATTGCCAGGAGGGATTGCGGGTAGATTAGTGTCAAAGGAAAGCAGATTAGCACCAGATTCTAGCTCTGAAGGGAAACATAAACTAGGGGTACAAAAGATGCTTTAGATATGGTATTTGTGATATTTTTTGTATTATTTTTTTGTTTAAGAAAAATAATAAATAGAGAAGAAATTACAGTAAATAAACCAGCGACAGAACTAATTATTTTAGGACTGCGACTGAAAGGTAATATGAAAACCAGAGAGATGTAGATGCCTTAGATTTCAGATGGAACTTAATGTCATAAAAATATAAAGAAATATAAAACTCAATCTAAACGTATAAAGAAGCTTTACATATGCTTTGAATAACATTTTTGCATAAATAAAAAAAGGAACAAATAATAAATCGAATGTCCTGCATCGAATTTAACTAAAAAAGGTGCTCCCTTTAAGCCACAGAATTATTTTATGTGAAACTCTATCTATTTTTTAAGTTCCTAGGGTATAACCAAGTCTAGACCCTCAACTTTCGGCCATCCTTTATTGTTGCTAGCGTATTTAGGCATTCCATGCCTGCGCTGTGGATGGTCCTGCGTTCTGGTTGCCTTGAAGCTGTCGGCCGGGCAAGGACCGAGAGTAGTATGGCTTTTTAGCCGCAATGCCGCTCCTGTGGTGCCAGTGTGTGTGTGTGTATGTGATTGTGTGCAAGTGAATTGGATTTCTATGGCCGGGGGGAATGGGCTCCTTGTCCGCCCATTCATCCGTTACGTGCGACCGTCTGCCGGGCGTGTCGCCCCCTTTTGGCATTCCCTGATCCCTTTGGCCCCGAGAGCTCGTCGTGGCCGGTTACATGAGAAAACTTTGAAACTGGAGACATGATAACGGGCCGGGGAATGGCTGGCTAAAGGGTCGACGACGGAGACATCGAAGGACGGACATGGACACGGACATGGACATGGAAACGGACACGGACACGGACCCGGACACAGACCCCGACAGTGGCGACCGACTGGCCCCGGCTCGCTGCCTCAACGAGTGGCGGTGGCAGTGTCTGATTGTTAGTTGGATTTGGATGGGGTTCCAGGACTCAGGACTCAGGACACAGGACACAGGACACAGGACGACTAACGGGGTGAGTCAGTCGTTGAGCAGTTGCCACTTGCCAGCTATAGAAAATTGTCATAGGAATCATCATCGGCTTCGTTAGCTGTGGCTGTGGATGTGGATGTGGCCTCAGTGGTAATTGTGGGACATTTTGTTGCCAAAGTGCTGGAGCAATGTGAAGTGTGGCGGAAATGATGGTGGTGGTGGTGGTGCCTTTGTGGGTGGCTCTGATTGCCGCCGCAGCACAGATAAGCGTGGAGGCGACTGGGGCAGCAGTTGGTTGGTAATCCGCCGGGTCCGTGCGTAACTTTTTATGCCCCCGGGGGAGTCACCCATTCCATTCCTGCCTGTCGCAGGTGCCGCGACTCCAAGGCTGAAGGTGAAACTGGAGATGGCCTGGGCATGGGCTTGGGTTGGGAGGGAAATTAAAATGGAATGGGAATGTGGCTGGCTGCCGGAGCCAGAGCCAGAGCCGTAGCCGTAGCCGGAGCTGGTTGCCGGGTAGCCGTAATAGCTAAAGAATTACACACTCACACTAAATTGGCTGGGGCAGGAAACGCAGTCGTTGCTTCATTAAGCAAAATATTTTACTTTGAGACCCCGGCAGACATGGAGCTGGTGGAATTCGGGGTCTATAGAGGAGGGGTATCCACGGGTTAAAGAGCCACTGATTGTAAGCATTGATTGGTTGTCCATAGCGACAGGAAACATGTAGCGAAACCAGGTTTCCATAGATCATATCAAAGGGATTTGGTTATGGGCTATTATGGATATTATTATTTTCTTATCACCTGGTTGGGTAAATGATATTATTAATCTTAGGGCCACTTTTGGTGTAGTTTTATTATGGTTTTCTTTAAGAGGAACTGGTTTTTAAGTGAGAAAATTATCTTTTATATAATAATAATAAATTTATAATAATAATAAATTTATTATTATCCTTATTTATCAACTTAAGACTTATATATAATTTTTTTCTTAGTTGTTATTGAGTTTTATGCTTAAATTGTACACATTACAAATTGGTTAAGTATAAGCTTGTACTTTTCAGGGTTTTCTTTTATATATATTTTATTATTCCAAAATAAAACGTTTCCTGTTAAAATACACATTATTTGAGCGTTGCCAAAATCCCTCAATAGTTACTTTGTGGATATCGGGCAAAGAACTAATTGCCGTGCAGTTTTCACAAAATATCTTCAGTGATAAATGTTTTTAAAAAATATTTTTTTTTTAATAATCCCAGACCTAAATGTGCTGAAAGTCCTTTCAATCTGCCAATAGGAACACAAAAATTTCTGTGTCCTTTTTTCGAGACCACTTCTCTCCGCCTGTCCCACTGTGGCTGGATTTTTGTTGTGTTTGTATTTAAGTGGCGTCAGCGACAGACAGCTGAATGTACACTTAGCTCGCCTCCATCTGGGGCGGGGGGATGAGTGTGGGAGGATTTTGGCTGAATGGTATGTGTGTGTGTGTGTGTGTTTGCCAACGTATTACTCGCTACGCTCCGACATCTAGCTCCGGGGGTAATGACAGGACTCAGTGAAGCAGAGGAGCAGCAGCAGGAGCTTAACTTCCTAACACGCCACCAATTAATGGTGGCGCTGAGGGGGGAACACATCCCGCACGAATGTTTGCGGATTTGTGTTTGAACTTGAAGTCAACAGCTTAAAGACGCTGCCACGCCCCGAAAAATGGGTGGGAAGGACAGACAGAGAGCGAGAGAGAGATAACTTTTCCAACGACTCGGCAATTATTTTGCAATTACCGCCGCGGCAAGGCGGCGGCGCCTCCATCATTTCTATGAGTTCTTTTCATGTGGCCGGAATGGCGCTCTGGAAAATGTGTAAAAGTGGCAAATCAATATGGAAAACGTGGGCGTTAAGTGGGGAGGTGAGGAAGAGGTGTCAAGAGCGAAACCATAAAATATTTCTGACGGTCGCCAGTCGAACCTTTTCTTTATTTTTTTTTTGGGTTGCCTGCCGGTTGCTGTTTTTCTGCTTTCTGTTTCTTATTCATTTTTTTTTTTTTTGCCACGCTATATGTAGAAATGCTTGCACACACATTTACATGGGTGTTTATTCTCACACGTACACCAGCGCTGTATGTGTGTACAATCCGGACACACACACAGTCAGACAGCGCCCCGAAAAGCAGACCACAAACAGCCTTGATGACTGACGATTGGCTCTGGCGCCCCAGCTCGAGCCCGAGTTTCGAGTCCCACAGCTGCGAGTTCCTCCACTGGGTCTGTTCGGTGTCCCTACTCGGGGCTAACCCATCGGATGCACTGAAATTAAATCAGTAACATTTAGAATAATATTTGTTTTAAAACATGCCAGATATCAGAGTCCTTAAATGGTATACAAATCATGATATGTGGTGAAAAACTGTCTTCGCTATAAAGATAATTTTTTGTCATAGAGCTGGTAAAGAATTTATTTTTCTATATTTTTATATGCAAATCGGACTTAAAGTCGATATATATCGATCTTTAGATCATAGATTTCAGAGTGAATGATATTTATGAATAGGCTCTTAATATGATTTGTTTACAATTTAGTATTCCTCAGGGACTGTAATCAATATATGTTTTATGATAATTATTATTAAAATAATATTATTTAATTATCAGCACATATTAATATTTCATAAGGTTTTATTAGGTATTCATTAGGAAATAATTGATTTTGGACCAAATAGTCTAAATGATTGCTAAATTAGACCGGAGTTTTAGCAACTGCTATATGAGTTTTATTCAAAACCACTTGTTACCAAAATATTAATAAATAGAGCTATATCCTGATCTTAATTTTACAAAAATCCTTATAAAAGAGGCTAAAGAGCACAATTTATTCAATACCCAAACAATAGTACCCCCCTTTACACCCAGTGTACTTAGTTTCTGTGCGTCAAAGTCGGTCTGCTGCGTGGCAGGTCACGCTTGTTTGCTGGCAAAAGGGCGGCGGCAAAGGCGGTCGAAGGGCTGGGGCTGATGGCTGATGGCTGACGGCTGATGATGGGGCGTGCTGGCGGGTGGCGGAGGCGCGTGCACGGGGTGTCAGACAACGACTTTAGACGGCTGCGGGTCCAAGCTCGGGACAGTGGCTGTGGCTGCTCGTTTATATTCGCTCATTCGCCTGCCGCTCCGCCTCCTTTCCTCCTTTCGCCTGTCCTTTTTTTTGCGCCGCCAGCGCGCGTGTTTTTTGCGTCAAATTTAATGCGGCAAAAGTTGTGTGCGAAATGCGGTGAGCTCGGTGGCAGCCACTGGATGACAGAGGGTGGCCCCGGATGGCGCTGGCTCACGGGTTACGGGTTACGGCAGGTGGGAGGTGGAGCGGTGGGGGCTCATGGGTCATCCGGTAGGTGCGCTTGACATGTGGCAGCCGGAGGCAGCACAAAATAAAAGAAAAAAACCAAGAGCCAAAGCCAAAGCAAAAGCAGAAGCCCAAGCAGAAGCAAGTCATTGACGCGCAAAGGGGCGCCGCCACACCGTCACACCAACTCAAGTCCCTGAAAAGCCCGATGGAATTTAAGGACACGCGCCCACGCTACCAATCACCTGTACCGTGAAGCGGCTCCTTTATCATGTGTCAAAGGCCTAAGGCTCCTAAACATGTTGGGTTTCCAATAACATTTTCAAATTAATTGGTTTTTAATCGTAGTTACCGTTTTGAACGTCTTTATTTCCAAGGAACTCTAAATTTCTGAAGTCTTAGCCGTAAAGCTTATTTTCTTCTATATTTGTAACAGGAAATTAAAAATCTTTGTTGTCTAAGTCTTAATATAGTTTTGACGGTAATAATTTAAGTATAATTATCTTTAAAATATATTAAAAATAACATTTGAAGATTCAGGCTTGAGTATGTTTGACATTTTGTTTTGTTTTAAGTTTACTTTATTTTAAAATCTCATATGTAATATTTAAAGCTTAGGATATCCTACACAGAAAACATTTTTTTTTCATTTTGTTATTGGATGTTTAACTGTACGAAACTATTGTGACTGCTAATTACAATAATCCTTACGTTCCAAATTATTTGTGTATTTTATAGTTTAAGGACTGTAAATTACAAAAAAAACACATTGACTGTAACTTTACTGCAATTCAAGCCAAAGAAAAGAGGGTTAATTAAACCTACGAAAATGTTTTATGTGTAGACAGGTTAAATTAAATTCTCCCAAATCGAATTAATCCCTCTCGATCCACCACTTACGCTATGACCAAAAAAGAATTAAGGCACACTTTTTTCATTTTAAAGCTTAATTTTATTTTCTCGTGATTCGGATGGGTGCTCGGCTTTGACTTTGCTCCAATTTTGTTGCACCAAACTTCTGCTTCTGCTTCTGCTGTGGGCGTTTGTCAGTGTCGTTAGGGATTAACTCGACAAAATTGGTCGCACTTCTCTTATTTCGTGGCGGACTCAGCCGCATGCAGAGCGATTGCCAGTCAGCCGGCCAAGTTGCAGCTATTTTGTTATAAGGATACCAGGAATAAATAAATAAAAAAAAAGTGTTGCCTCCATTCGAGGGCCGAATCAGCAAGCAAGCGCCCATTGTTGGCGTTGACAAGCAGCACACACCCACGGCGAAGCTTGGCAACACACATACACGACACACGCCCCCGCCCAGGGACATAGCCGAACGGGGGGGATGAGAGCATCCTTTGGGGATTTACTCAGAAAAGGGATTTAAAGTGTGAGTTAAAATAAAACTGTAGGGAGGTTTAACGAATTTCATGTCATTAAATATATTTTTTATATTATGAATTGACTTTATATTTAGGTTCCAATATTGTCAGTTTGTTAAAAATAGAGTTTTACTAAATGGTCCTAAAATATTAATAAGGATTTAAAATCAATTAAAAATCCAACCAACTGTGAAATATTCCATACTTTTTAACACCTTTCTACTGATTTTCTAAAGAAATCCCTTCCTTTTTGGCTTACCAAATCCCACTTACGCCACTGAAACTGCCAATCCCAAAAATGCCCAAAACGAACAAGCGACACGCGTCCTGGCCCTGGCCTGTCCCCATCCCATCCCATACCGTAACATCCCCCAACCACCTCCAAATCCTCGGTCCCTTCAGCATGGAAAATGTCGACGACAGACGTCGCTGCCAAGCCAACATTAGCATTGAAGTGCAAACGACGCCCACTCATACCCACTGCGAGACCCACACCCACTGGCGCAGCGAGGGATTGGAAGGCAGCCAAGCGCCAGGCTGCCAGAATGCCACGATGCCAGGATGCCCGGCTGCCGGGCTGCTATGCCATGCCATGCCATGCCATGCCGCAGTTGGAGCACTCACGCAAATTTCAATTTTTTTCACACCACTGCTTTCGGCTCTGTTTGCGCCTGCCTTCTGCCGTTTGCCTCTGCCATATTGCAGGCAGGCCAGCACCAGACAAAAATTAGGAATTTGGATGGAAATATTCCTTCTAGAATTTTAAAAGAGCTGGGATTTTGTATAGAAGTATATAAAGTCTATAAAGTCCGAATCGAATCTGTGATTGTCTAGGGGTTTACATTTTTAAGATTATTTAGATTAAGCTTTTCTGCTTTCTACTATACTACTTCCTTTAGTCCTTAATTTTAGTCAACATTAAATTCCTTTGCTAAAAAAAATTATAAAATTTAATTAAATATTAATATCCTACAACGGTAAAAACTAAATGGAGTTTTTGTTAATATTTAAAGACTTATTTATTATTTTTAAAGACTATTTAAAGATATAAATTTGTTAAGCTTAAGTAATTTCCTATCATAAAAAAGGACTCTTTTACTCCACTTTATTAATTTTTTAACAAAACAAACTATGGTTTTCCGATATTCGTAGTTCCTATAAAGTTAGCTTACAAACTTTTCTCGCATATCAAATTTATCCTCATTGACTTTGCTTTTGCCACTTTTGTCGTGTGCTTCGGCCTGCCTTGCTTTCGGTTGTCGAAGCACGCGCCGGCACACTCCCACACAGTCGCAAAACACACACCGACACATGCACACAGTGGCATACACACTAATACAGGGGCAGAGTGAAGCTCCGGCGTATTGTACGTGCTCTTACACCGCACAGTGTGGCGCACTTCCTTTTGATTTAGTCATTTTTCTCTCTTTAGCCGACACAACGGCAGGAGCAGGTCGTGTCATGGCCCTCCGCGCCCTGCCCTCGCCCTCGCCCTCGGTCTCGTTCCGCCCCCTGGTCGCCACTTGACAAACTGCCTTCCAAACCTCCCCGCCCTCTGCCACCACCCGGCACATAGCCACGCCGCGTCCCTTTCGAGCTGTCCTGTCCTGCTTCCGTTGCCATTGCGGCATGGAGCGCACTTCCGAAGCTTTTCCTGTGGGGCTTTCCCATCTGTGTTCGTGGGTTCGTGTGTTCCTGTGTGTTCCTGTGTGTTTCTGTGTGTGTGTGCATTTTCCCTCAGTTTGATTTTCATTTCTGTTTTGCCACCAATACCTTTCGCATTGTTATTGTTGTTCTTGTTGCCGGGACCGAGCAGGAGATCCGTCTCCAACCTGCTCGCATTCCACCTCGACTCCCTGGCCTCCGTCCCCTGCCACCGCCTTCGTTCTCCGGTCTCCGGTTGCCACTGCTGTCTGCGCTTCACTTGCCTTTTATACCTTTGACTCCAGCTCCAGCTACGGCAGTCGCGGAGGGTATTGCACGGAAACAAATAATATTTGGGTGAATATAAAAATATTACATATAGAGAACATTCTTTAAATTTTGTTTGAAATTCGGCTTGGATTAATAATAAAAAAAAAGTTAATTAACCATTAATTTGCTTACTATTTGTAACCTATCTAAATTGTAGAGTAAATCATTCACAACTTGTATATTTCCTTTAATAAAGATCTTCAAATTTAATTAACTTCCTTAGACATTATATAAAAAGTTTTTATAAAGTATAGCTAAGCAGTAAGGTGTGCTGCTATCCTTTTAAAAGCAATTTTTTATTAATTTCTAAATAAAATCGCATACTCTATTTTTTGCCAAGTGTTGCTTCCGCTTCCTCGCACCGCGGCAGGGTATTTCCCACAGTCACCGAGCCGTGGCCGAAGGTTGCATGTGGCCTGCTGCCGGCTGTTACACTGCCACTTCTCCCGCACGTCTGGATGGGAGTGGGGCCTGGGTCTGGGTTTGGATTTGAATGGGTGGCAGGTTGTGCTGGCTGAATGTGGAGTGGCGGCAACGACGGCAGCGGCGGCCCCACAGCCTGTCAAGTCGACCAGAAACATCGGCAGCAAGTGAGGCGGCGGCATTGTTGCTGTTTCTGCTGCTGTTGCTGGTGGGTTTAGCGGAAGGAGAGGATAGAGGAGCGGAGGAGGAAAACCCGGAGAGGCAAAGCCGTATAGCCGGAGCCAGAGCCAGAGCCCGGCCAGGGTCGTGGCAGAGCTTTTAGCGATGACGATGATGACGCTGGTGGCGGCCTGCCTGGTCTCGGTGTGGCTATAAACGATTTATGTGTGTGCCAGCACCACATGACTGCCCGAGACCCCGGCGCACAGCTCCTGCCATCCACTGTGTACGCCTCCAGCCGCGGGGGCAGCATTCAAGTCATCGTTCAGTTCAGTTCGGTTCAGTTCAGTAATTTGGCTGCCGGCAACGGCAGCTGGCAACATGAGCCAAGTGGAAGAATGGAGGGTGGCATGGCGAATCCTCGCCCCCACCGACTCATCCCCCCGGCTGCCACGTGCGCAGTTGGAGAGCTCTTTGTACCCAGACCATGTTTGTGCGCTCACTCTGTGATTGCACCTGGCCAGGCCGCATAAAAAACCCGATGAGTGCCAACGACCCAAGTGAGGAGGAGACGTCTCCTCACACCCAAAGTCCTACCTGAGTTACCCACGGGATCAAGCTCTGCTTTAAGCTGCGGTTGCTAATTGCTCATTATCCCACATAGATTTCACCTTTACATGTTTCACACAAATGTCGTTATGCATTCCAAGAAGAAAGGTGCTGCTAAGGCGATTAAGTGGCTGGAGGGGAGTCGCAACAGTTCTGGGAATGAGCTATCTGCCTTAATTGTCCAATTTTACCTTGTCAATGGGATTTAGTTATTTATAAAAATTACTTGTTAACGGATTTAATTCAATTGAATACATGAATGTTGATTGGCCCATTTTACTGACCAATTTTTACATAGTTACCTCTGGTCAAGAACACCTAAAAAAGAATCACACCTTTCCTTTGCTAACAAGAATAACAAGAATAAGTAGAATAGATATATTTCATATTTTGAAAGGCTGCGATACAAAAAAGGTTAGTTATTCTTAAAAGATCTGGATAAATGGATGGGTATTTGTAGATATATCCACAAATAATCCCCCCACCTGTTCATATAAGTATTTTAACCGAGAATAAACTTGGGACAATAACGAGTCTTAACATTAAATTTAAACTAATTGGAGCTCAAGCCCGATCTTTTTTAAATAAATCCCAATTATAAAAATTTCAAATAAGTCCATTTATAATTTAGCATCAGTAATTATGTTGAATGTATAAGAACTTGCAGAGACCACTGCATAATAATAAAACAATTGAAAATATATGATATATCGCCCTGTGTTCAATGCGGCAGTAAATGCCACTCATCCGTCGTGAAAGATGTTAAGCCAAGCTCCGAATATCCTGCCAGCCTTGTGACGCATTATGGGATGTACAAATTCGATTGGTTTTTGGATGTAAGTGACGGAGTCCTGTGTGAATCCGCCACATGTGGGACGGCTGGCTGGCTGGCTGACTCCTCTGCAGCAATGTGGAATTTCCATATTGTTTATCACGCAGTTTGGGGCACTTGTTGTTGCCTGTTTGGCCGTTGGTGGTTGTGCGTGGCGCACCTTGTTAAGCCCCGGCTGGGGGGCCACATCCACTGCAATTTGTAGCCATCAACTTTGTTGCCACGATATTGCCACCGCCCAAGCTCAGTGCCCCACCATCGAGCGTATTTATCTAATAGTCCTTTCTACTGCCACTGTCACAGTTGTCTTCGTCTGGCTGCCGACACCGCTCCGTGCTCCCTGCTCCCTGCTCCCTGGGCTTCCCAATTTCAGCCTGGCTCCCCGCGTTGTCGCCTGGCCTGGCTTATTATTTGCACCACGACTGCCGCGCCGCAAAAGTTTCGCCTCGTTGGTGTTATGATTTCGATGCGGGCAGCCGAATGGCAAAGTCAGCGACAGCAAACACACCCGCACACCACCGCCGCCGCTGGGATCCCTAACGCAAACCCAAAACCCACACCCACACCTAGTCCCAATCCCATTCCCAGTCCCCACTGACCCCGCACGACCCGTAGTTAGTCGGTCGGAGGCGTTGCTTCGTCGCCCGCAGGCCACAGACCCGCCTTGCCACGCCGCTGACGCAGAGATCCACCCAATGAGCAAAAGACGTGGGCTAACTTTAGTTTTACTTTTTTAAGCATAAATTGGAAGTTAGAAATAATTTTTAACACAAAATCTGACCATAGAAATCGGGCAAATAAGATATTTACCAACAATTTGGGGTTGTGTATAAATTTAACAAAAAATAATTAGCAGAGATATTAATATAGGTTATTTTATATTTATAAAAATACATCATACTACACCATGGTCTTAAAAACCTTCCATAACTTAAATACTTTTTTAAAGATTGAATTAAATAACTTAATAAAAATAGTTTATTAAAAGTTATGATAAGTTTAGTATAAAACATTTCCATTTCAATTAACTAAAAAACAAAGGCGCTCTCCGACTTATCCCCAAAAAGTATGCTTCTTTTTTCACTTCCACAAAAATCACTCATCCGCCATGTCTGCTGGGTAATTTGGTATTTGCGCCTAAGCGAATTGATTTGTATGCCTGTGTGTGGGTTCGTGTGTCTACGACTGTGTCAGTGTTTGAGTGGCTGTGTGTGTATGTGTGTGCTAAAGCCAGACATGGTCACGCCGTCCGTCCAAGTGGCGGCACGTCGCTCCGGCTTGTCGCTCGGGCTGCCTGACATTTGCCGCAGCCAGCGCGCCACCAATGCCACCACCATGCCATCATGACCACCCACCGCCCACTGGCAACATGCCTCCGCTGCGTCGTTAAGCTCTCGCCGACTGTGTGTGTGCGCTGTGTGTGTACGGAGGTCGGTGGGGCAACCATTACCACAACCACCATTAACGTGGCAGGCAGCCAGGCGTTGCTGCTGCTGCTGCTGTTGCTGCCACATCCCTGGCCATTGTTGGTGTTGCTGCTGCTCCTGCTGATTGGTGTTGCTATTGTTTTTGTTGCTGTTTTTGTTGTTGTTGCTTTTATTGTCGGTTGACTCCAATCTGCTTTGGTTGCTGCGCCACACGACGACGACACCGACGAGGACGGCGGCTCGTGCCACTGCCAGCAGCAACATTAGCAGCAACATCAGCAGCGGCAGCGATGGCAGCAACATGAGCTAACCAAGCGATTCAGTCGGGAAATTTCGCACAAGCCAGGCGCACGCGGCAGCGGAAAATCGAAGAGACCCAAAGCCAGCCATACATCCGACTGTTTGTGTAAAACCGAAGTGAAAAGTCGCAGTTGTTTTTGGCACTCGCCTTCAGTTTGCCGTGAATCCTCGAACCGTGCGGACGCAGGTCCTTTGTCGCTCGGCCGCTAAATCGTCACACATTGTCTCAAGAAAAACACGTAATTTTGGTTGACGCGGTCTTCATTTCTTTTCATATTCAATAAAAATATTAATAAATAATACTACAAGCCCTGTCGGGGCTTTTTTTCCTGCTAACGGCCGACGAATTCTTGTGAATTCCGTTAAAATGAGAAAATGACAGCAAAACGTGATAAGGATTACTCGAAAAATAAATCAGCATCTGGTAAAATACATGTTTTTAAATAACTTAAAAATAAAACATCATTGTCATCTAGTTATATGTTTTCCTAATCCTAATACATTTTGAACAAAAGTGTTTAGATATTGTTTGGGAACGAGACACCCTGTATTGGGTTTCGCTCCTTTTGTTTTGATCGCCGCTGCCGTCAGCCTCATCAGCGGTCACTAAGTGAGCATCACATCGCTGCACCTGCGCCCGAGTTTTGCCCAGTACTTTTCCATGCATTTCCAACTCCTAACTGTAACTTTACTTCTTCGACTAGCATTAGTTGGTCACATTTCTGCTCTCAATTTTTTTTGTTTTTGCGCTCGCCAATGTTAATTTTAAGTATTCGGAAATAAATAAATTAAACAGTATATACTAGGGCGGATTAATTTATAAACAGATATGAATAAATGTGAATATAAAATACAAATAATTGAATTAGTGAAAGAACAATGCGAGAGTTTAAATAAAAATGTTAATCCCAAATTGCACATAGTTCAGTGTTAATAATAATATAACCCAAGTCAACCAACAATATATTTACCAATTTAATATTCCAATTTATCACCAAAAGTTGTACAAGGCTTAGTTAAACAATAAACAACATTTGTGGCCTTTACAATCGAAAGACACCTGTGGGAAAAGAGCATGTGACAAGTGAAAGCTTCAAAAATACGTTTAATAAATAAAAACAAAAATAACTCAGCGAGTCAAACATAATACTTAAAATCTAAAATATAAATTTAAATATAAATAGCAATATAGTTTTGTTATTTCTCATAATTTTAATCTAGAATTTCTGACTGCTTATATTCACTTTATGTTGTATTGTGCATTTTAAAAGTTTTAAAACTAAATTTGGCTTTAGTGTTAGCCGAAAACTAAACTCATTATAACCCCATAAATCAATTGAAGCAAAAGCCATACTTGAGTTTAACCAAAACCCTTGCTTCTTCTGGGAATCCCACCTGGTGGTCCTCGAAACTGTGAATTGAATTAAAACTAATTTATATTTGTGGCTCGTTCTTGGTCAGGCATCGGATTCACAGCCGCCGGCTCAACTAATGGCAGCGGCATAAAGTCCATCGGGCTGGTCAGCTCGACGCAGAATGTGACCTCGTCGCAGGACATCAGCAAGCGGACAAACAAACCACTCATGGAGAAGCGACGGCGGGCGCGCATCAATCAGAGCCTGGCCATCCTGAAGGCGCTCATCCTTGAGTCCACCAAGAGCCAGAATGGCAAGAACGGCGAGGGCCAGGCGAAGCACACCAAGCTGGAGAAGGCGGACATCCTGGAGCTGACAGTGCGTCACTTCCAGAGGCATCGCAATCTCGATGATCCTTGTAAGTAATAAAATTTTCCTAAATCTATTCGAGTATATTTTATTATTCTAATTCAAATGTATTCCCCTTTCAGCTGTTAACAAATACCGAGCCGGCTACACGGACTGCGCCCGCGAGGTTGCACGGTATCTGGCCACTCCGGAACCACCGCCCCAGGGCACCATGCCCACGCTGGCGGAGCCGGGCTCCAAGGCCCGACTGCTGCGACACTTGGACCAGTGCATCGCGGAGATTGATGTCGAGATTTGCCCCCACACGACAGCCAGCTTTTCCGAGAGTCCCAGCAACAGTAGCTGCTTCGACCTTAATCAGACTAAGAAGACGCAGCCGGAGGAGCATTCTCTGGACTACAGCAGCCAGGACTCGAATCCGGTGGACTATAGCAAGGGCCTGAAGCTGGTGGCCGCCGAGCAGAGAGCTCTGCCCACAACGCCAGCGCCCCAGGACGAGAACAACAATCGCGGACAGCAGCCGCAGGCGCACACTCCGGTTCCAATTCAGGTGCAGCAGACCCAGGTTCAAAGCCAGCAGTCGCCGCAGGATGTAGCCGTTCCTGGCGAGATGAGCTACGAGGAGGATCGCAACAAGGTGTGCGCCAATGTCCTGGAGCAGTACAAGCAGCAGCTGAAGGCGCAGGTGCAGCCCGACTCCGTCAATGGAGTCCTGGTCCTCCCGCCCCACTACGTTCAACTGGCGGCGGCTCTTGGTCTGAGTACCCAGCCCCTGGTCGATCCAATAGCCACGCGTACGGACTTTGAACGCCTGATCGAGCTGCAACGAGTGCAGCCACACTTGGCGGGAAAGCTGAGTCCCAGTTTTCCCGGCAGCCTGGAAGCGGCCCATGTGGCCGCCGCTGCCGCCGCGGCCTATGCTAACAGCATGGCGGTGGCCGCTTCCGCCGGAGTCAACGTTTCTGGCATGGCAACTTCTACGGCTGGAACACCCTTACCCATAACTCAGTCGGAGAGGCCCTCTTCGGTGGCAGCGTCTGTTAGCTCGGGGGTATCGGTATCGGAGCTCAAGTCCATGCCGCCCACGCAGCAATCCTCTCCCCGGTCTGAGAGCGGTATTGGCTCCAATGAGAACGAGGCACCGGAGGCAGGTCCCCGGCCGCAGACAAGCACGGCTGCTCGCCAGGCGCTGAGGCAGCGCCAGGAGGAGGAGTACCACTATATGGCCCAGGCTGCGGCTGCGGCAGCGGCGGCCGCAGTCGGGCAGGACGAAAGCATGTGGCGGCCATGGTGAAGCAGCGGGCAGGCAGGGGTCAGAGATCCTATATATGTACCAAGTATGTAGACTGCAGCAGTTTCGTTGAATGCGAACCAGCCGGCAACCGGCGGAGGGCATCCCAACGTCAACAGATCGCCAAGTGTGGAAGAAACCTATTGTTATTACCGATCGTCTGTGTAGCTCCCTTTCGAATTGCATTTCCTAGCTGTGCCAATGCCCAAGAGACTCTCTCCTCTCCAAGATGGGTTCCCAGAGTCGAGGAGAGCTGCCCTTTTATTTATTTGTGCTCTGCGTTGAATGTATTTAATTCTACATATTAAAAGCTAAGATATTTACAATAAAAGAAGTGTGATTTTTAATGGTGAACATTTAAAGGGGTTTATTGGTATATTTAAGTATTATTTTTTGCGATTTCCTATAAATACGATATATGTAGTATAGATCCATGCAACGGTCCAATAAATAGTTTCATTATATATATTAATTATATAAACTTGCAATCGGAACTATGCTCAGTATTGAAATGTCCTTAGCCTATATATCAGGTCATTGCCCTTTACTTTGATTTCATTGCACTTAGGGATTTGCGGGGCGCCGACTGTCGCTGGCGGGCAAGAAAGGTCTGGCCCGAGCCCATTAGGATGGCCAGCTTAGAGTCTATTGCGTCGCGTTGGGCATTGATACCCAATCTGTAGAAGGCCGACGTCATCAACTGCTCTTCCATTACGCTCATCTTGGGTTTGGGCTCCTCCTCGGCGACCTCGGCAGCGCTCTTCTCCAAGACACTGGCGTCCAGAGCTGGAATTGGGAACTTCAACTGATATTCTTATGTGTTATTCTATGGACTTACCACTGGCTATCCTGGGATCAATGCTCTTGATCACCTCCTTGGCCTTTTCCACACACTTGCGGTACTTGGCATCGTAGGCCAGAATCTCCTGCTCCCGGGCAGCCAAATTCGTTTCCAGCTGCGTAACCTTGCATTGCAGCGAAGTGCTTTGGGTCACCGACTCCTCCAGTTGCAGTGCTGCAATTATGTTTAAGGTTAAAGAGCTATTATTTTTATTATTCTCTGGGACTTACTCTTTTGTTCATTCAGTTCCATCAGCTGCTTGATCTGCTTGCCAAACTCGCTCCTGTTGGGTTACATTTATATAAGAAGACAAGAAACTAAAATGATTATTCATATTTACTCTTTCAAAATGGGATCATCGCTTTGGGAGGCATGTGAGAGGGAGAGAATGCGCTCATTGGCCGTCTTTAGTTGGTCACGCAAATTCTCGCAGCGTTTGTTGGCATCGTCCAGAAGTTGCTGCAATAACAATTCTATAAAAATTATGACTTGGGGTCGTATTATCTTTGATGACTCACCGCCAAGGCGGTCTGACCGCCCTGCCCCTCACGCAATGCCTTGTTCTCCGCCTCCAAGCGCTGTAGCTTCTCCACCGCAGCCGAGGGCTGCAGCTCCCGGGAGACTGTGGTGCCTGTTAGGGCCGAATTCGAAGACAATTGTCCACACTTCAGCTCATCGACGGTCTCGCGAAGATTATCTCTTTCCTTAAGCAAACTGTCTTTGGCCCGCTGCAGCGCCAGGTTCTTTCCCTCTAGGTTCTTGTTGTCAAACTCCAGCTTAACGTTCTTGCTGCTCTCGCTGTCCAGCTTGGCATGCAGATCCTGGATCTCCTTCTTGAACAGCTCCACTTGGCCCTTGGTGTTGGCATATCGCTTAGCTTCCTCTTCGAACTGGGCATTCTGCTGGACATAATCGGCGCTACGCTCCTCTAATATCTTCACCTGCTTCTTCAGGTCGTTGTAGTCCTCCAGCTTCTTCTTGTAAGTGTCCAGCTGGGCCTCGCAGATCTTGAGCTTGTCGTTGGACTCTCGCAACACATCAACCTCGTCCTTTAGTGTCGTGACCTCAGCAGAACTTTTCTGTAAAAAATAACAAAGTTTATTATGTATTTAGGGAGGAGTGACATATTTTCCCACCATTAGTTCATCGATGCGCATTTGCATATGCAGGAGATCGGTGTCCTGCTGCTGGGCCTTTAGTTTCAGATCCTCGCGTGCTCCCTCCGACTGAATGAGCTCCTCCTTGAGAAGGTCCAGTTGCCGGCGCAGCTCGTTGTAGCGCACGGATCCGGTTTGCACCGGTCCCAAGGAGACCCCATCGTCGCCAATAACCGTTGAGTGTTGCTCAAGGCGCGCAAACTCCTGTTGCAGTTTCTGCAACTCCTGCTGTAAATTGGTCTTCTCGTCGATGAGGAGTAGCATTTTCTTCTCCGTTTCGAAGCACTTCTGGGCCATAGCATCGCGCTCCTCCTGAACAGCCTTGCTGTCCAACATGCCACTAATGGAACTCCGAGACAGTGATGTGACCACTCCGCCCTCCGGTGAGGAGGCGGTGCGTGTGGACTCCAGCTCTTGGAGGGCACGCATGATGTTCGCCTGCAGCTCCTCCTCCAGGCACATTATCTCTGTAATGTAAGACTGCTTCTTGGCACAGTTAACGGCACACCCAAGAACCAGCTGCAGCAGCCGCTCCAGCTCGCCCAGGTCGCATTTCTCGGCAATGCGCTGCAGATCGGGCTTCGCGAAGTCGCTCAGCGAGTAGTTTAGAACCTCGCTGTAGTAGTCGTACACCGACTGGGTAACCTTCTTCAGATTGCTCATCCGCAGCCGCCAGTTGCTGCCGACGGCGCTGGCCTTGATCTTCGACAGCCACGAGTCCGTAAAGGATTCGGGGGCAAATTGATTCAGCGCCTGGGCCAGCGCCACTCCGTCGGCCAGGGACTCGGCATCCGAGTGGGGCGCATTCAGGTTGAGAGTCTTGAACCACTCCAGCAGGCTATAGTACATCTCGTTCTTGGGAGTGGACATTTTTGATGTCTGAACGAAACACTAAATGAAACAAAACAAACAAAAAATACGCTGAGTTTTACTAAAAAAAATTTACGATCAGCTGTTGCAGTGAAAACAACACTGCAATCGAACTGCAGTGCAGCTATCGATAGTTAGTCGAATGCGTTCGGTCTATCTATGTTTTTAAATTTTGCTTACGATATTTTTTATTCATTATTTTGTTTCAAGAAATTACCGTTTCGAAAAAGATTTTAAGCATTTTAAAAATCATTTCAAATAGGGGCAATTTCCTACTTATTTAAGTAACTCCAAATAAATTTAGAAATCTGAGATTTGACTTCTCTACGAATCGTGTTTATTAATAAACTGAAATGAATTTAAACTAATCTCTACCTTGTTTATTACATTATTAAATTTCATTTGCTTAAATTAAAATCAATGGCCATGGTCGAGTCCATGGCATTCTGTATGCATTGCTCCGTCCACTTGAGTTTCGCATCCTGCTCCTTGATCTTATCTACAGGTGTCCAGCTCATATCAAACTCCAGCCTGTAGCTGCCCTTGAAGGTCTGGTCAACCGAATGATTCCATTCCTAAAAGAAGCACGATTAGCAGGGGATCCGAAACGATTTTAAAATCAAAAACACACTTCTGGCGATAGCATGCTGAAATAGTTTTGACCCGATGCCCTCTGATACAGATGATAGATTTGTCCGGGCTTTTTGTTGAAGTTGCAGGCGGCACCATGCAGTTCTCGGTTAATATTGGACTCCTTGAGTATATCCATGGCCTGGGCTTGCAGCATTTTGATCTGTCGAGTAACAACTTGGTTTTAGGCCAGGTAACCCAAAGGTTCAGTGATTTACCTGATCCATAATCACGCCTAGCTTGTGGCAAGTGGTGTTTTTCAGCTGCTTATCGGCATTCTGGATTTGCTGGGCCAGGGCTATGATGTCTCCTTCGTCGTGCATGGACACTCGCATGGGGTCCACCTGGCACTGGGGATTCCTCTCCACCAATTGGGCTACAGAAGTTAAATCATTATTCCTTTAAACTTTTCACGCCAGGACATACCCTGCTTTATTGCTGTTTGATATGGTAACTGATCCATTGTGGCAGCCCTTTTCATTACATCCACTCGGGCAATAGGTAAACTAGTTACACATTAGGTAAACAATTAAAATTTAATTTTTTACGGACAAAAAAAGACAACAATTAACATGTGTTTGGGTTTGTTGTGTACTATCGATAGCGATTCCACGGCCGCCAATCGAGTGTATCGATAGGGCTAGTATATTTGCACTGCCACCTTTTAGGCCATACCTAACGAAAGAAGAAGCAGACCGAACTGTAGTTGTATTATTTTAGTGCTAGCAAAATTGTGAATTTTGGCCAATTAAAATCGAAATTGTTATGTGCCCTAGCCTCGAGCCAATTCGTGCGTCGGCGGTGTGTTAGCGTAGTGCGGAAATAGAGCGCGAGCGAGTGAATAATGCCCCATTTGGCCACCGTAGCAACGGTCCCCATGCACTTTAGGCGAAAGGAAACGCTAAATGCCCAATAAAAAGCGCACGCGCGCATAAAATGCACCATTAAGGCCGAGGAGCAGAATCTAAAGTTGTTTTTTTTTTTCAATTGCAAACAGCTGGAGCAGCAGCAGCGACTGCTGGACTTGCGACAGTGTTCCCCAATTGCATTGGTAAGCTGCTGTGCCCCAATCATTTTTCCACACACTACGCAACGCGCACACACCGAGGGCGATTCCGCATATATACTTGTCCGCATTTGGACGATGTGAGTGAGAGGCGATATGTGGCTGTGTGCGCGTAAATACTTTTCGTAAACAACACATGCGGGTCAATTAATAGAACTAAAGCCCTAAAACAGTTGAAGAACGACTAAAAATCACAACATTTGGCCTTTATCAGCTGCTGCTTTGGCTACTAGGAACCTCCCGAAAAAGAACATATATGTATGTGTATATGCCTTATCGGCATGCGTCATGCGAGAGCGGCTGCACCCGCACCATGACGACGATACAAGCTCCCTGGAACGGAAGCCGAGGCAGTGGCACTGGCACTGGCGATCGGGAGACCGTGTGGCAGAAGGCCATATCTACTGTTCGAACAGCATATGCCTCACACAGCCTCCCACAAATATGCGCGTTTTGTGCGGGTTTCTCCCTTCAGTCATGCGCTGACTGGGGCGCCATTTAGTTGACCCAATTATCATCGCGCGGGTCCCATCATCAAACTCCTCCTGACCCGACGCCCCAGACACAAGCGACTAATGTCAAATGTCACATATCCTCCTTGCAGGCAGGCGAAGGATACCGCTTGGCAACCGGAATCGCATCGAGCTGAGACTGAATCACACACCATACCCAACCAACGCTGAGTCAACTAACCGCCATGCGAGCCTCCATTCCGCCCGGCATACGAGTAGTGCGTGGACCCAATTGGATCTGGTCGAATCAAGGTAGGAACAACAGAAGGAGGAAGCCACGAGCAAGACACTTTGTTTACTTACCTTCCCCTGCTCCTTCTCCAAAGAGGGGAAATTAACTTGCCATCGGGGGCTCTCTGTTTATACACAAGTCTTTTTCAATATGTGTGGTATAGATTGAAATCATACACGGTGGAGATTGGTTCGGGGAAACCCTGGAAATGGTGTCATAAAATATAAAAAGATATAAATATGGCTAATTTGGTTTGAGGCTTTCTAATGGGCGTAATCAAACATCACGTTTACCTTTTCTACATGACTAATACAATCCAAAATATGGTTCAGGAATTATAGTACTATACAATTGAAGATATATGTTTAAGGAAGCCTATTTAAAACCATCAAAGTTTAGTAATACTTTCTTTGTATTTGGCTCTGCGCTTAAATTAATTGAAAATTAAAAATTAGCAGAAGGCCAAATTAGAAAATTCAGACAAAATTCCATTAAATAAACATTTCAAGCTTTATTTTTCTTTAATAAAACAAATATTTGGTTTAAAAAAGTTTCGTTAACATTTAAGAATATAACAAAAATCGTGTTGCAATTTTCCATGGTGGAAAATCATCATAAAAAATCTAATAATATAAATTTTTGTTCTTATAGTATATTATTACTTTATTTAATATTGATTTTAATTTAAAACTTCACATCCTTTTTAAAGTTTAACATATTGTCTAGACTAGTGCCAAGTCACCAAACCAATTTTTAAAATAAAATCTCATCCAAAGTAAACTAAAAAGTTGCCAAAAGATATTGTAAATTGTCTCTAAAATCTTAAACAAATACTGGCACCCACCTGTACTAACTAACATAAAAAAATACGTATTTCCGATCAATGTGATTAGATAAAATGAATTTCTTTCTTTCTGACCGATATTCCACTGTACACCCGAAACTCAACTCACTTGGCATTGGCACCCCGTGCACGGGGAGCGGTGGAGAAAGTGAAGGAGGAGGCAGGGCTAGTGGGACGGGAAGCGAGAGAGGTGTGTGCCCGTGTCCGTGTCCGTTGCCACTGCTCGGGGCGTTGTTGTATGTAAAGAGGACGCGCCTCGCTATTTTTAGCAACACTCACTGTGGCGGCAGAAGCAGCAACAGCGAAATTCTTGCGCTTACCAATTGCTTCTGCTTTCGTCGCTTCGTTTTATGGTCCATACATATATGGCGGGGATATGTGTGTGGTTCGATTCTCGATATTACGTATATAACATACATATATACAAGCTCACACCCTACCCTACGTGGCAGGTAAATAAGTTCTAAGGCAAACAATAATATTGCGTAGTTTTTAATTGAATTAATTTTCCTTAGCTGGAACTGCTCTTAGTTGGCGTAAATTGCTAATTACTTGATAGAGTGGAAAGCATTTTCAAAATGAGATCGTGCATTGTATTTATCTTTAAAAATATTCCGTTATTTCTTTTATAATATTTAGTTTTATTACTCTCAGAACTTGTTTTCTTTTATATAAGCAAGTTTAAGTCCTCAAAACTTTAACGATTTAATTTAATTTAAGCTTCCCATATTTTCTATTTAACTGGAAATTTAAGTACCTAAATGGTTTTTGTTTAAATTCTACAAATTATGAAAGCTGTAACTGATATGCCTCTGATTCCGAGCAAAATGACAGCTTTTTAGACTAAAAATTATCTGTTACCAACTGCCTGCCTTGCAACTGTAAAAAATGCAGTTCCACACGAGTCTAGAGGCTCCAACTGCAGCTGCACATGGTCGGAGTTCACACACACATGCCCACAGATTAGGTCACAGCAGGATTTCCCCTACTCCTCCAAGAGCCCTGCGGCAAAAGTCTGGCTGTCACGGCACAGCAAGGGCGCGTGCCATTTTGTCTCCATTTTGGAGTGTTTATTTTTAGGCACACTGCGATCCCCACGCGAGCAGTTCCAGCATGCCCTGCCGCTGCTGCTGTGGCTGCTGATTGGGGAGAGTGTGTGGAGAGTTTATTTTTGGCCCACCCGGCTCCTCTAGCCCCCAAAAACCGGCTGTTGGCTGGCTAGGGTGCGTTGAAAAATAGACATAAACAAAAACTTGCAGACGACGGCTTCCCTAGGCTAACATTAAATGTCACCCTCTCGAGAATGATTTCACGCCCGTGTGTGTCGGTTGGGTAATTAAAGAGCAGCTGCACGTCCCAGTCCGAGTGCATAACCAGATCCGTTTGGAGCCTGAGCCCGAGTCAGTCAATGATTCTGGGTATTTATAGTCATGGCGCGGCGTGTTGTTCAAGGGGGGAGGAAGCGTTGCGTATGCGTTGCACATGGCGGACGTCCACCGGATGTGGATGTACTCGTCGATGCACAATTCAGCCCCAAGAGGAGCCTGGCTGCAGTTAGATATCTCAAACGCCACAAACTCAAAACGTCTCCAACTCTGTTTCATTCCTTACACAATAGACGACGGAGAAGGTCACGTTGGAACGGTTTGCGAAATCGGCCGTTGCGGATCGACACACTCACCGGAGAATACTGTGGTGGTTAACTGGGATTCCGGACACCGGACTAACTACCGGGTGGGCTATCAAAACCAGTACGACCTGATAATTGTGGATAATGCTCAAGTTGGTAAGTGGAAAGTTTTTATTTTATTTGTTTCATAATTCATTCTCAAAAGTTTATATTATTATACATCCTTAACTTTTTTGTCACTCCCATAAATGATAAAAATAATTATTTAACTTATAATAAACTAGATTTAACAATTCAAAATCCCCTCTAAAACAAAAGAAAATCATAAACTTAGGAAAAAAATTACAATTGGCTATACAAAATTTAGTTGTTAAATAAGAAACGGCAATTATATGTATAAAATAGCTCCGTTTCAATGTTTTTTTTTTTTATATTTATAATTGTTTCATAGCTATCGGACGTTCTTTATCACTTTAAAAAAAAGTAATCAAAAAAATAAAATAGTAATTATTTATTAAAGCACAGTTAACAAATTGTTATTAAAAAGAAACGTAAAAAATAAATAATAATGAAATATAATAATTATAAATATGATTCAAATATCTTTGGAGGTTTTCTTATACAAATACTTTTTAAGTATTCCGTTTGGATTTTGTAATTGTTAATTCTAATCCTTGTATTTTCTACAATTACCTGCAGGAGTTCGTCACTCAAATGTCGTCTGTGATGGCTGCTCAAAGGCAGGCATTGCCGGCATAGTCTTCAAGTGCGCCCAGTGTGCCAACTACCATCTCTGCGCCTACTGCTACGCCGAGGATCTGCACGATTTGGAACATCCCTTCATACGCTATACCACGCCCAATTCGTTGGGAGTGCGGGTCCCGACGCGGAAAAACTCCAAGCGCATTCAACTGCGCGGCATCTTTGTGGGCGCCAAAGTGGTTCGCGGTCCCGACTGGGAGTGGAGCGAACAGGACGGCGGCGAGGGCAAGACGGGGCGGGTAATGGAAATTCGTGGCTGGGACAACGAATCGTGTCGCAGTGTAGCCAACGTCTCGTGGGTAACCGGATCGACGAACGTGTATCGTCTGGGGCATAAGGGCAACGTGGACCTCAAGTATATAGCGGCGACTGTCGGCGGACACTACTACAAGGACCATATGCCAGTGCTGGGGCAGCCGGAGGAGTTGCAGCCGGTGGCGCCCATGGTGAAGCCAAGCTTCTCTGTGGGCGATCGCGTCAAGGTGTGCCTCGAGGTCGATGCCCTGATGAAGCTGCAACAGGGCCACGGCGGATGGAATCCGCGCATGGTCGAGCATCTGTCCAAGCTGGGCACCGTCCATCGCATCACGGACAAGGGCGACATACGGTCTGTAGGATGATATAGTAAGCGAATGATAATTACTAATATTATTGTTGTCCCCCCAGTGTCCAGTACGAGAACTGTCCCAATCGCTGGACCTTCCATCCCGCCGCCCTCGTCAAGGTTGTATCGTTTCGTGTCGGGGATCTGGTCACCATCATCAACGATGCGAACAAGGTGCAGCAGCTGCAGAAGGGCCACGGCGAGTGGATCGAAATCATGCGTTATGTGAGTAGAAAATGTTGGCTCTCAAAGAAGAATCTCAAGCAACACCCAACTCTTTCAGGCCCTTGGTAAACTCTGCAAGGTGGTGAAGGTTTACTCAGACGGAGACCTGCGCATCCAGCAGCTGGATGATGGCTTCGAGTGGACTCTCAATCCCAAATGTGTCAAGCTGGAGCGTTCGCCCCTCGCCACGGCTGCCGAGCGCTCCAACAGTATGATGGATCTGAGTCACCGACGAGCCGATCACGTCATGACCCCGCTATCCGGCCTCTCCGGCAGCTCTGTGGCCGATAAGCTGGTGCGGGAGGCTGCCCAGGGGCATCTGGACTTTGTGCGCCAGTACCTGGACGTTAATCCCGGCCAGGTGGACGTGATGAGTGGCGGCAAGGCCTGCATTCAGGTGGCCTCCCACCAGGGCTACGTCGATCTGGTCAGCTACCTCATCTCCAAGGGGGCCAATGTCAATGCCGTGGACAAGGAGGGCGACTCTGCCCTGCACTACGCAGCCTTTGGCAATCAGCCGGCCACAATGCGAGTGCTGCTGCAGCACGGCGCCGAGGTGAACTTCCTCAACTCGAGCCACTGCTCCGCCCTGCATATCTGTGCGCACAAGAAGACGCCGCACTGCGTCCGCGAGCTGTTGGAGCACAACGCCAATGTGAATATCCAGGACTCG
This sequence comes from Drosophila ogumai, assembly GCA_018904815.1. Taxonomy (NCBI): domain Eukaryota; kingdom Metazoa; phylum Arthropoda; class Insecta; order Diptera; family Drosophilidae; genus Drosophila; species Drosophila ogumai. The sequence goes on along the minus strand of JAEIIJ010017291.1, from coordinate 2,390 downwards.
TATGGCGATACTGCCCTGCACGACGCCATCGGCAAGGAGAACACGGAGGTTGTGGAGTTACTCTGCAACGCTCCCAACCTGGACTTTACGGTGAAGAACAATCGCGGCTTCAACGTGCTCCACCATGCGGCACTCAAGGGTAACGTGGTGGCCGCCCGACGCATCCTCTTGCTCTCCCGTCAGCTGGTCAACGTGCGCAAGGACGACGGCTTTGCCGCTCTTCACTTGGCTGCACTCAACGGACATGCTCAGGTGGTGGAGACACTGGTCACCGAGGGACAGGCCGAGCTGGACATATGCAACAATCGCAGGCAGACGCCCTTCTTGCTGGCTGTTTCGCAGGGTCATGCCGGTGTGATCGAGCGCCTGGTGCGGCTCTCCTGCGACGTGAACGCCAAGGACGAGGACGGCGACAATGCCATGCACCTGTGCGTGATCAAGAAGTCTAATCTGCAGTCAGCGGCCGAGCCGCAGCCGGAGGAGGCGCCCGAGATTCACAAGTTCTACCAGAGCCTGGTGCAGACGAGCGTGCGGGCGGAAGATCGGCTCATGTACAGCATCCTGATCTATCTCTCGAGGGCCGGCTGTCGCGTGGAGCTAAACAACGCCAATGCGAGCATTTTCGAATGGATTACGGACCGCAACATCCGGCAGCTTATCTTTGGCCAGCAACCGGGTGAAACTGAGGCGCTGCCAAGGAACCTGCAGGCACTGGACATGTCGGCAGCCGCTGGCAGCGAGGAAGCGGAATCGAATGGAGCAGGCCCAGCGGCAGCGGGAGCACCAGCAGTGCCACTGCCACCGCAGCGCCAGCACCTGGATCTAATACCAAAGCCCAACGACACACCATCGCCATCAGCAGGTGCAGCAGCCGCTACAAGCACGCCTTCCGCCTCGCCAGGCGTGAAGAAACTCAACTCGGATGCAGTGCAGCAAAACGTTTCTCCGCAGGTGGCGCCCCGTAAGAAGGCACCAAAGCCGCCGGTGACATCCGGCACCTCGGAGGCTGGGGCGGCGGGTCCTAGTCCCAGTCCGGTGGTCGTTTCGGGTCCCCAGGAGTGCATCGTGTGTAATGAGAACCTGCAACTGGTTCGATTCGAGCCCTGCCAGCACCAGATCGCCTGCGAGGAGTGCGGCATCAGGATGAAGAAGTGTCTGCGTTGCGGAGTGGTCATCGAGCGACGTCTGACCGTCAGTGGTCGGGTCGTGGCCCTGCCCACGTCCACATCGTCGCCCAGCGACCCCGCACGCCTGCCATCGGGCGATCTGCTGCGCTATCTGGAGAACAAGGTGCAGGAGTTTGAGGAGTCTCACTTCTGCGGAATATGCATGGAGCGTAAGCGGGATGTGGCTTTCCTCTGCGGCCATGGAGCCTGCTCTCACTGCGCCGAGACGCTGCGCACCTGCCACATGTGTCGCAAGACAATACTCAAGAAGATCAACCTGTACTGAGCAGCAGCGGCAGCGGCACCGGAAACCAGCAACCAAAGTGGCTTGTATATATACATACATATGGGAAATCAGCACTCTGACACACACACACAACACACCCACATTTGCCGTGTCATGTGCAACTCGAACTACATAATTATTTATTGAACACCGACGAATTTTACGCGTTCTTTTTGTAAACGACTTAGCAACGGCCTCGTTATACATACAACAAATTATTGTGCACCCTTCAAGTGTCTAGTTATTAGCTTCGTTCAACCAAATGTCTGGTGACGATAAAAACAATTAGGAAACAAAATAAAAGCTTAAAGATATTTAATAGTCATTAAATTGCAAATATACAAATTTAAAATAATTCAAAATGGGTGATTTTTATAATAGATGATAGATGGGAACAGTGAAATGAGTTAACTTTAAGGGTAAGATAATATTTAATGCTTCATACCCAATGTACCTAAGAAGTACATTAAATCGAAATTATACCATAAATTTGCTTTCCTTAAGATTGGAATAATTTCTAGATATTTTTTTAAATTCCATTTGAAATAATTAAAAATTAAAATGGATTTATTTTTGGATTATACATATACTTGATCAGCATCAACAGCCGAGGCGATCTAGCCATGTCCGTATGTATGTCGCAAGCGGCCGAATCGGACGAATCATATATATAGCTGCCATTTTAACAATTTAAAAATACTTAGAAAAAAAAAAAATTATAACTTCGCTATTTTGCAATATAGTTTTTCTACTTTGAGCCAATGCCAATTTGTATAATTTTATTTAATTTCGGTTTTAATTTGTATGTAAAACTTGAACGTAAAACTGTAAATAATATATATAGTAGGTTAGTTAAAGAATAAGCATTATTTTGTTATTTTTCAGGTAATATATTTGTAATTTATATAATATTAGATATTACAAATTAAAAATACAGT
>JAEIIJ010017287.1:4756-24619 GCA_018904815.1 Drosophila ogumai | reverse complement strand
TATTAAAATTTTTTTTGATAAAAACGGCTAGATCGACTCGGATTTTTGTGCTGATCAAGAGTATATATGATTTATAGGGTCGGAAACGACTCCTTCACTTACTAATAATTTAATTTAGCAAGAAGTCCGCAAATTTCTGATATATGACAGGCATTTATAAATTATTAGGTACAGTATTACAAACTTGTTTTCTTCATATTTTGTATGAGTAGATGGTTTCATCATCGGAAACTAGTTTAATGAAACGTATCGTTTTATCCTTGCTGTCCACTCGTATCTCAATTATGGGTTTTGTTCATGAATTTCCTGAGCTCTGAAATAATCGGTTAGCCTTTTATTATGATGTCGTTGCCAGGACAACAATTCAACCGCAAAAACGACACAAAAATATGGCCGAGCCGAAACAGATGCTGGGAAAAAGCAAACGGCGAGGGGAAAAACTTTCTGAAAAATGGCTGAAAAATGACATTAATTTTAATGCATCGCAACACAACTAAAAGAAGGGGAAAAAGAAACAATTCAACGATTTTTTGGTTTCGTTTTGTCTCGGGTTTCCTTTTTTTTATTTTTTAATTAAAAATTGTTTGTGGCGCGCATTTTGCATTTTTGCAAGGCTTTTTGTTGCTTTCCATTTTGCACGGGGAATTTTTATTGTGGATTTCGAGAAGAGAATCCTTTTACCTTTCCTCGCCGCCGACCCACTGTCACTTGAACTGTCAATTACATTTTTCCTCGAGTTCCGTCCACATCAAACTCATTTTCCTGTGCATGCATGCGAGATTTTCCTTCGTTTTCATCTTTTTCGGATCGAATCGAGTCGAATCGGATGGCATGGGATTTTCCACGGCCACGCTATGCTTATTTCCCTGTGCTGCGGCATTTGATTAACATTTAAATTTGCTTCTGGCGTGGCCCAGACGACTCGAATATGCAACTGACAGTTGACCTGGGCTGCGCGCGGTACATTTTCTTCTCATTTCCACTAGAGTTTCCCAGGGCGCCCTTGGGTCGAGTGGAAATTGTATGCTTATGACACACAATAATCAATTGTTTTAGCCTCGGTCGCCTATCGAGTGGCAATAGAAATCGCAGCCGAATCCGAGTCCAAATCCAAATCCGCATCCTGCTCAGGACATTCGATCCGATGTGAGCCGAGGCGAGGCAAGGCAAGGAGAGCTGGCTTTTGTTATTGATGGCTCTGGACAGCGGACACCCACACATACACTCGCATTTGTATTATATTCTGCTGCGGCAAATTGTTTATTGTTTATCGAAATGAAATATGGTTCTCGGGCGGTGCCAGAGCCTGCCTGTGCAATTTGCATTCGTTGATTGCTGAAATGAAGTGTGTGCTCTCGAAGGCAAATCAAAATTAAAATGAATTCAATTGTCCGATGGAATCGAGCGAAAGTGCACGAAATATTATCCAAAATATATAAGCAAATTTTTGCCCAGTGATAATTCGATGAATTTCAGCTTTATCTTGTTATAAAATATATTTCTTTATATTGTATAGTTTCCTATATGTTATATATTTATTTGACATATTGTAAATCGCAGGCTTAGCGAAAAAGAAGTTGAATATAATTATTAGGCAGTAAAATTAGCGGTATATTTAAAATTGTTGAAAATCCCCAAATACATTGTTTAAATTTTACTTGCGTGGCCTATTGATGGCATTTATTAACAATAAATGAATAATTATTTTCTGTATTGGAAGTATAAAGTTTAACAATCGTAAAAAATTGGTTAATTTACCGGAAAATGTTTCTGTAATTTGACTTTAAAGCCCCGATAAACTGTTATGAATGTTCATATATTTCTTTATTTTATTTTAATTATTTTCATTAGACTGTGTTTCCTTTATAGTTTATGTGATGATAATTGCGAAACAATTGTTATTATTACAAAATATTTGCTACGGAAAATGTAGTGACAAAAAGAAAGAAAGGTACAATTTTAATTTTTTGTTTACAATTATAATAACTTTCAAAGACTTTTAACCGTAATTTTAAATGTGATTGATAGAAAAATATTGGGTAATATTATATTATAAAAGTAAAACTTTTTACTACTTCTTTTTTAAAGAATTCACCGCGACTAAGAACTGCATTCGTTTTGAAGGATTAAGCTGGAATCATGAGGGATTTAAGCCAAAGCAAATCCTGGCCAGAATGGCGGCGGGCGGACTTAAGTACGTGTTGATTATAGAGCGTGTTTGTTATTATTATTGTTGCAGCAACATCTTTCTCTCAGCTCCTGGCTGTTGTGGTTAATGGCATATACATATATGTGGGGAAAGAGAGGACGGGCAAGGGGTGTGTACTTCTAGACCATTTACCATATTCCACGTAGTTTTTTATGCAAATATTTAAGAGCATCATCGAAGCACGGCGAGTGCAAGATTCTTTACACTTTCCACTCAACGGTAATGGAGGAGTAGTGTGCGAGGGAGAATCCCCGCTCCGTAAGCCATATGTAGATACACACATATATGTTTATGTCTGTGCACTACACTCGACGATAAAATCGTCATGTAGTCGTAATGTCTGCATCAAATTGCATTTTGCCCAACGCCTCTGGCACGTCGTCGCTAACTCTCAGTCGCAACACCCACTCGCCACCCACAACGCCATTTTCCCGGGGGTCTTTCGCCAAAGGATAGGGATATATGGAGGCTCCATATGTGCCGACGTCGTCAACGCAATGTGTATTTATGCATAGTTTAATGCGGTTCAATGTCTGGTAACGACATCAAAACACAACCAGGACGAAGGGGGATCCTTATTTCCACGAAGCCCCACGAAGCGCACTCACTGAAGTCATAATCATAATCAGGAATCATAGTCGGTCGTCAGAGGAAGAAGCTGTGCGTCTGAGTTGAATAGATATTTTTATTATTTTCAAATTGAATTCGCATATCGTTAGTGTTTCGCCAAAGATCAAGGGGAGTCGTCAACGGGATTGGGAACTGCGGTTGAATAAACGTTAACCAAATCGGATTTCTCCAATATACCATATATGATCCGGAATTTGAATTTGATTGCTAAGTGCGTTTCAACTGCATACCGAATGGCTTGACAATGTTATGACAAGGACTAAACCGAGGGATTCGTTCCAATGGCGAAATAAACCGAGTTTTAAACGGGAGGGATTACATGTGGAGTTAAAAGCAGCAGTGACCGAAGTGGAAAATAAACTGGAAGCCATTGGAAGCCTTTTAAGAGGTAATATAGTTCTCTTCTTTAAAAATACCCTAGTTTACAGTGGCCTTTTCTTTGTTTTTTATCATCTACAGTGTAACTTAATTCTGAATCTTAAAAGAGTCTTGCGTTTCACGATTTGACAACGCAAATATTTTAATTTATGACTCAAAAACAAGAGGACTTATTAATAAATTAATTGAAAGCCATGCCTAAATCCTTGACACATTGTAACCATAGCAATTCCAGCCTTTATTTAATTACACCCATCACAAATGAATATTTCCCAGTTAGGAATACTCGAGATAAGACAAGAGAAATATGAGACTGCTGGCGTCTCAGTATCAGCCACTCCAGAACTATTTTTAGTTTATTCTGGCAGAGACCTTGAGTGGATTTCTTCCACAGAACAGGACAACGACGCCTCAGTCGTGTCACTCCCTTGTCGGAGAGGCATTTTATCATTCTGCTGATTTCAAGTACCAGCAGAGACGTATTTTATTCTTCTGCCCCGAGTCGCAGTGTCCAGCGTCCTGTGTCCTGTGTCCTGCGTATCTTGTGTCCAGCGTCCTTGGCTCCCGCTCGACGATTTGAAGATGCAAAAATGTCCATTTAACCGAGATTTATGGCGGCCAGCCGGGTTATTTATGGCAATTTGTTTTATTTACACGATATCTGCCAGTGGCCAGATGGAAGGCCTCCGCCACCGCCGCCACCTCCGACTCGCCCGCACTAAGCACTCGCAAATAAATTTGCACAAATTATTATTGGGTCATGGGGATTAAATGCAAACAAGCCACGACCGAAAAAACCAGAGCTGTGCCTACGGCCATGGTTAAATGGATAAAACTGGATGGGAAAACTGCAGCGGGGCAGAGGAAAATCAGGGGAAAACCTACCCGCCGGTCAGTTTATCGCATTTATTGGCGCTCTCTATATTTTATACATAAATTCTGAGCCACGTTGCGTGGTGGGTCCAGGTGCAGCAGCTGCACACACAAAAACAAACTCGCAAACAAACGGAAAAATGAGACCCAATGCAAATAGCTTAATACAAGTTTTTTTTTGTGTTTGCCTCGCCCCAAACAGGGTTTTCTTCTTTTTTTGATGCACCCATATATCTGCATACATATAGATGGAAATAGGGAGCGCCTGCAGCATAATGAATGCCATATAAATCCGGTGGCTTCGTGCGCTAGATTTCATGGCTATGATTTTGTAATAAAAATGCATTTTTATTACGAAAATAAATTGCATTCCTTTCGGCTGCTGCTGGCCATTTCTGTGTTTATCATTTTGTTTATTTATTTATTTCTGGCCTCTTTGTCAAATTGTGTGGATAGTTCCTGCGGGTGAGATAAATCCCTCGAATTTCGATTTAAAGCCGAACGAAAAAATGTCTTTATGAATGAGCGAAAATAAAGAAAACTCTGCTGAAAGGAGGATTGAAAACGGTGGCAAAATGGCCAAATAATAATTAGTTAATTAAGGCTCAATGAGGCAGAAATTTTGCCAGAAAACGAAGGAGATTGCTTATTTAGCCATAGCTTAATGTGGTGTATACGTAATGTGGCGTTTACGTAATATGGCGTTTACGTAATATAAGCTCCTTAAATAAGCATCTTGGCTTTATAAGAGAACAACCAAATATATTTTTATAAATGTATGGAACAATAAGGTAAATCAAAATCATATTAAGGCTTTTGCTGAATTGAAACCCGTAGAAATTTCTTAGCCTTACATATTCTCTATATTTTTGTTTAAACAAATTTTTCTTTTAACAAAATATACAAAATAGTTTCAAATAGTTTCCATTTCTAATCTCTCCCCCTTCCGAACCATTTAAATTGATTTAGTAGTGTAAGCCCACAATAAATATTGCGTATACGCCGCTTAGCCTCCCAAAACTGTTGCATGTTAAAAGGGCTTGCCGTTGTCACCGAAAACCGCACACAAATGCCGAGCTACAACAACGCCGAGTGGCAAATGCAAATCCAAAATGGCGTCAACTACAAGCAGAACACCAAAGTGGAACAATGTCAATCCCTGTTTAAAAACTTTTATTGTGCAGTCAAGCGTTAATAAAAAACGTCGCCCAAAAAATAAATACAAATACGAAACACAAGGATGAGGCAGTGCGGACTCACAATATGGCAGAGCGTGGAAAACTAATATGCTTTAATGGCTTAGGACTTTCAGGACTTTGAATGGTTGCCTTCACAATGTTATCCTTTCTTTAGCCAGTGTCTGGGGCGTTGCTCTGCGAGTGTGTGTGCGTGTTGCCTTTTTGCGTAAACAAGTCAGTTGGATAAAAAGCCATGACAAACAGTCGGGTTACTGAGAAAAACCCAAAGGAAATACAAATCATTCTGAATTTATGGCTAAAAATATTTTTATCTTTTCGCAATATTTTTATATATTTATATATATTTTGATTTTGCTAGACATTTTTAAAAACTATTAATTTGTAGCACATTATTATTTTATCAAAATGTATACTATTTTTTTCCCCCTATGTAAGGCTATTCCTTTGCTCCTTGAACCTCCCTGCGCCTGCTGCTTTATTCGGAGCAAGAACATCCTCCGATTCTGTCAGTGACTGCTGCATATGTTTGGCTTGGCTTGCGTCTGCTTAATGCGCAAAATATTGCGATGATCAATAACAATCGCCTGTCCCCTGCAGCTTCAAGCCCCCCTCCTCCTGCCACTCCCCGCATTTTCCACCCCACTTTCCTCCCTCCATTTCCACCCAGCCCTTTTACCATTCGTTGTTATCATGTTTGGGGTCATTATTGTTGTAATTTATTTACGCTCTGCACATTTTTCGCTTACGCTTACGCCTTCGCTTGGGGTTTTTCCTTTGTGTGTGTGTGTGCGTATGTTAGAGCCACTTTTATCAGTTGCGACAAATGTGGCAGCAAGCTGGAAAAACCCCCCAAGCACACACACATTCACCGCATGTGCTGTGCTTTTGATCTTTCAATTATGGTTTATGGTTGATTGATAATTGAATGTCTAATGTGGGCAGCGAAAGTGCGACCACAAAATATTGAGCAGAACCGAAATCAAAGTCCTGCGACTGATGATAAAATATGGCCAAGGAGTTTGGGGGCTAAAGAGAAAAAAAGCGTGCAAAAGTCTATATTCTCGAACTTGTATGAAATTTATAATTATATGAGAGACTTTAAAAAAGTGTCAAGAACAAGCTTTATTACATCTACTTGATAACTTAGAATCTAACATAAAGTTTTAAGGTGAAGCAAACTTCATATTTTCCTGAACTTAAATGTTAAATGTTACAATTAAAATAATAATTATTTCATGAAACGTCCCAGAAAAATCAATATGAACCTTAAATTAAACAACTTGTTTTGATTTAATTAAGGAAAAGCTTTTTCTGCTTTTCTGCCTGAGAAATAACCACAAGGCGTTAGAATTTACTCTCTTCTTTATATTTTTTCCCGGAGATAATAAATTATATAAGAGCGAGGTTAACACGTACAGTTGACCTTCCCTGAGAGGCGGCATCTGCTTTTTGTACACCGAAGGATGCCCAGTACCCTTCCTTGGTCCTTCGTCCGCTTCCTTCTACCTTACACCTGTCATGCATTAATTTGCGCAAATGACAAAAGCATGTTTGCTAATGGAAAACCTGTCTGTCAAATTTGCTTAAGTGAGTGAAATTTATTTTCACCTTGCTTATTTTTTGTCCCTCCTCGCCCCCTCGGGGGGGTTGGAGAGATGTCTTTCTACATTCGGGGTTAATAATGAGCAGACATAATTAGTGGCAAAAGTGCAGCAAGTGTAAAAGTGTGGCAACTGCAGTCGCATGAAGGACGACTAAGGACGAGGACGACGGGCGACACTCTGCCATTTATCATCCGATTGTGGAAATCGTCTGCATTTGACACTTGCTGCCGGGGAGCAGCAACAATAAATTTAAAGCCAGACCGAACTGAGAGCAACAAATTATCCCCGAGCGCACATACCGACACAATTAGTTAGGAGCTCGAAGGAGGAAAAAAAATACACACCATACCGACGAAACACCACAAAAATAAAACTTGAAATGAAAACTATGCTCTGGTGATTTATGTTCTCCGAAAAGTTGCCACCCAAAGAAGCGAGCGCGGGGGCGGCGGAAAATCCGAAACTATGCTATGCAAAACTTCAAAAACAACTGGGGGAAATTCTAGGGGGGAAATCGAGGAAAAGGCCAAGCCGCAGCAATAAAAATTGACGGGCGTGTGTAGGGCCAAGGATAAGGGAGCCTGCTGCCTATAAGGGATATATACTGGCAAAAACCGAGAGAAACAGCAACTAAGCCACATGTGTCGCGCCCCGATCGAAAGCGCCGTAAATTAGGTCACTGAGGCAAACAGGACAAAAAAAAGCAGGAGGGAAAATGTCGAAGGAAGGCGGAAAAGCGGGAAAAGGCGGGAAAACCTTCAACCGGAGTGTAACTCAGCCGCAGCGAAACAAATCGCTGAAGCATACCAAATCATGAGGGTAAAACGTGCTCACACTTTTATACGTACAAAGGTCGTAGTAGGTTTTAAATGCAGAGAGGAAAATGTAATAATTTAATACAGGAATAGAAATATTGATTAATATAGATTTGTGGTTTAAAAAAATAATCAAAATAAAGCCGCAAGACGTACGTATCAAAAGATACCTCTGATAACTATTTTTAAAGTAAATATCCAGGATACACATTTTTACCGTAGCCTAATCTCTTGGGATTATACATTTTTAATAACGTAAGTGCATACTAAATATTTTACAAGCCCACTTTCTCTGTGTGTATAATCAGCACATGCTTTAAACGTACGGATATGTGCATAAAACTACTCCCATTTTGCCGCAGCAAATGTATTTATCAATTTGCAATTGCAAGCAGCCTGGCAAGCAGACAAAAGAGAAATCTCAGGAAATTACATTTTATTGCCATGCGGTTTCTATATATATTTTATTTTCCCCGTTTTTCCTCAGCTAGAGAGAGAGTTGAACTCCCTTTCTGGAGATAAAGTCAGGTGCACTAAATAACTTGGCGGCACTCCTTCTCCTTTAGAGAGCTCAGTTTCAGGAAACTTTGCAAAGTTCGAGCTTGGAGTGTGTGTGTGTGTGTGTTGGCCACGAATTACTTTTTTAGCCATTGCTGGCAGTTTAAAGTTAAGCCAAGTCGTTGAAAAGTTGGCTTTGCGGCCAACGGAAGCCCAAGGGCTTCAAAATAAATGTGCTGTGAAAGTCAATCAAGTGTTGCAACATCGACTTTCTATCCGATGCAATTTCAGGGGCCACTTTCTCCCGGAGTTTTCCCTGGCTTCCCCCGAGTAACGGCATTTACATCTTGATTGCAATTGATAGGTGGTCGGAAGTGCAAGTAAAGCGGACGAGAGATAGTTAAAAGCGCCTGGCTTTTCCTATTAAATATTAATAAGGCTGCAAGTGGCCAGCGCAGAAGCTGCTGCTGAAAGCAATTTGTAAAGTGGAAATCAATTCGGCAATTAATTAGGCGAGGATTAAGCGAAGAGTTTCACCACTTGAAAATTAGTTTTGTAAAGCGATGTTTTCTTCTGAATTAGTTTTAAATTTTATTTAATCACAGACACAGTACTGTATTTTGCCAAAGAATGTATTAAATTAATTAAATTTCAAGATAAACTTATATATTTTTCCTTATTTATTCAAAACTTTCTCGAGTTGTTCTACCTGATATTTTTCCGTATTTTTCTCATTTTCCTTTTGCTTCTCTGTTGGCCTACAAAATAATTGCCTACTTTCTGGGGCCGCCAAACTTCATCTGAATGCTGCCGGCATTTTAAAGCCCATGGGAATAAGTTTCCTTTGCTTGTATTTCCGCAACTCCCTCCCTTGCCCCCCTTCTGCCCCAAATTGCGACTCTAAAATTATACAAATTAATTTGGGAGCGACAATTGCGAGTAAAAAACTAAGGGGAAAGCGAGGGAGGCTGCGGGAAAATCCCAAGGCGGGAGGATCTATTCCGTTGCCGCTTCCTGTCTTTGGCGGGGCGTCGTCTGTGGGCGTGGCATAGCATTAATTATGCTCAAGTGTCCGCCGGGAAAGCGGCCAACACTTGTTTCATAATGACTTTTGTACCATCACTCGTAACGCCCCGGAAAAGAGGGAGCGACTTTTGATTTGATTTGATTTAGAATCCCAAGTCGGAGAGGCTTTAAAAGCCAGAGGGAAAGATGAAAGGATTTTAATGCATAGAACTGAGCGTCAACAGTCAAGCTGGAAATTTATCGCTCCAGCAGCAGCAGCAGCAAGGCCATATATCAGAGATTTATGTCAGCATCATCACCCACCTAAGAGGCAGACGGATGTGGGGCGGCAATAGAGAAAGTAGCAGCAGACAATGAACCAACTACTATAAACCCAAAAAAAAACACAAAAAACGAAAGTAAATAAAAACAAAGAGCGCAAAAGCGCAAATGTACAAGAAAAACAGAAATGAAAAGCGAAAAGAAAACTGAAATTGGAGAGCGTAAAAATGAAATTGAGCAGCAGCCTCCAGTCTATCTATATGTATGAGTTGGAAAAGTGGAAGAGCAAATGGAAAGCAAATTGTAAACCTTATCAGGACGCATCCTGTGTAGTTTCAGGATGAGACCGAGAAGGAGGCTAAACTGGATGAAGGCGCAAACATGCAAATAAATCTGTGGATCTCCCAGAACTTGGCTCTGCTTAATTTGATTAAAGAAAAAAGCACCGAAAAAATGAGAAAAGCGAAAGCGAAAAGAGAGTCGGGTGACTGCTCACATTTCATCTTAGTGCAGAGAATAAAACTTTCATTCCCTGGAAAAAGTTGTCAACAAAGAAACAACAAAATAGTTTTCCCGGGAGAAATTATTCCGCTAACCTAGGTTTCAAACGAAGTTAGGAGCAAAGTCATTAGGAAAATTATGGCAAATTGTAGACTTGTAGATTTTTTAGAACGAATGGGATGTATTCCCATATTCATGAATAAAATTTGAATTAGCTTTGGTTAAAATTTTCACAGTGTGCCATTCCGGAATGTCATTGATTTATTTCTTATCTTGTGCAAAAGAATTTGGTTCTTTAATACATCCATTTCATTACTCATTCTCTCATATTTCGTTTGATTTTTCTCACATTATCCAGCGGTTCCCCTGCCGTTCCTTTTATCTTTATTCTGCCCCTCCATTTTCCATTTTCCCCCTCACTCCACTCGCATTTATTTGTTCTCAATTACTCTCACATCTTGAGCGCCGCCAACGTTTTTAAAGCTTAACAGCATTTTTCCACCCACTTGGCTGCTGGAAAGTAATAATAAAAATGTATACATATACATAATATGGGGAAGAAAAAGCGAAATTTTTGCAGCTCTTATTACCATTTCTGTGGCTTGTTACGCTTTAGCCCATTTTTCTGTGCCATTTGTTATTGTTGTTTTACGTACTTTCCCGCACTGCCGCAGTTTTAGATATTTCTTTTAGTCGGTCAAGGAAAAAATGGAACGGGAGGATTTAACCCTGGGAGACGACTATAAGATACCCGGTAATTAATGCACCAAGATATTTTAAGCTCAACATTTAATTGTTATGAGGACATCAATTCCTTTATTTTGTTTATGTTTGTAAAAAATTAAAACTTTATTTATTCAAACTTTAAAATGCGGTATACCCTTAAAGCCAGGACTCGTAACAGGTATGAAAACCAGAAACAGAAATTGTGGCCAGCAAAAAGTTGAAGTTTATTTATTCTGCTGTGGGTGTGGAAAATGGCCAGTGGCGAGTGGCGGGTGGCGGGTGGAGGAGACTGGACCAAAGACACGGGGAAATGCGAAGCAGAGGGACGAAAGCCACCTGCACTTTTTCTTTCACGTGCCAACGACCACGAGCCACTTTTCCCAGAGAAAACATGGTTCGAGAGGGGGGAAAATGCCTGGACTTTCATTACATGGCCAGAAAACGCAGAAAACTTTTCACTCGCCATTCTCCTTGTTTCTCGTTTTGGCCTGCGGCTCTGGCTGCAGGTATTTATATTTAAATGCGGCCTGCGGTTCGCCATTGCGCCTATTGTTATGCAATGAAAGTTTCGGGAACAGAAACTCTCCCTTAACCTCAATTTCGAGAGCTGCCTCTCTCTCTCTCTCTCTGTTTCTTTTTTGGGTCTTCCAATAACCAGCTCAGACAATTTTCATAAATTTTGCCCGGGGGCCCATCAGCTCCCTTTGCGGTTTCATGTGTCTAACGCAGCCATTCCACGGCTTCAGCTTCGGCACCGACCTTCAACGTCAACGTTTTTATTATGTTATTGACTTCTAACCACATTTTCACACCAAATAAATATATGTGTCCTTGACAGGAAAGGACACACACAAGCAGGCAGAGATAAATACGGGAAGATAGGAGAGGGAGGCCTAGACCGGGGGAGTACGAGGAAAAACGTTTAGAAAACTCAGTGAGCCATAATTTGTTTTGCTTCCACCTTGCCCTCTCTCCTCTATATTTTTTTGGAATATCTGGCTTTCCAATATAAAGCACGAGGCAGACAGACTCTAGATAAACGATAAACGTATATCCTAAAGTAGAACTATAGTTAATTCAGATGAGGAAAAAATGTTACACTTTAGCTTGGGAAAATTTAAAATGTAATAAAAACGAAAACCTGAATAGAGCGACTAAATAATACCTTAATACAATTTCCCCCAACAGCTAATTTCACTCCTATTATTTTGCTCATTGCTGTAAATACAATATACATATTTTGTGTGGTATGTGACCGACATCTTCCATAAATATAAAATTGTATACACATTTTTTTTTCTGTCTGTTGACGCACAAAAAGTGTTTGCCCAAGTCTTGGTGCCTTTTTGGGTTTTTCTCTTTGTTATTTGTTTTTTACACATTTTTTTCTGTGTGGCTGGCAAAGTGAAATTTATTAGAAACGCAAAATCTGTTTGCAGATTGTGTATAAGATTTGATTATTTATGGTCAGTTGTTTGTTATGGCCAGCAAGCAGCCAGCAGAAGCCAGCACTGAAAATTGGCTAACAAAACAGGGCAGAAACCGCGGCTGGAGGGGGCCAAGGAGGCAGCGAGGAACAGATAGCGAGAAAACTGGCCAAGAGTTGATTTATGTAAATTTTTCTGTGTGTTTCACCCACAAAAGTTGAAGCGGATATGTTGTGAAAATATGCAGAATTATATTCAATAGAAATATGTATCTCAATGCAGGCAAAAGTGTCCATTTGTTTGCTCAAGAAACTACAAATTTCTGACGAAAGTTTAGATAATAAATATCGAGAAATGTGACCAGACTAGACCAACTACAAATATTGATAGTTCTTGCCACTAAAAATTAAGAAAAGTGAGTTAAGATTAAACAAAAGTTTAATCAACGATACATAAAATCTTGGTTTGGGTTTCACAAAAGTGAATTCCGTTTCATTTCCAAAAGGCAAATCCTCAGAGATCCCCAAAATTCATCAGGGAAAATTCCCCCACAACATTCTTAGCCATCCTTTCTGGCTCCCTCCGATTTCCCAAGCTAGACACAACTTTTGCATCCACTAAATTAAACTAGGAAAAAATTCCCGCAGCTCACAACACTGGGCAAAACTCTTCAACGCAAATTCAACTAATTAACTTAAGGCTCCTTGAAGAAGCAACCAAAGCAAAACCAGACCGTTGCAGAGACCGTTCCTCCCCATCAACAACAGGAAAAGCAAATAATTTTCAACAAATTTAACTAACGCCGAAAAAACCAACTTTGCCCCGTTGTTGCTTTCAGAATTAACCCAGTAGACGGAGAGAAGAGCGGAGAGCAGCAGAGAAATAGAGAAGAGCAGCGGAGAACTGGAGAACTGGAGCGTGAGGCCAAACTAAACAGCAGGTAAGTTGGATAAACAACTCCAATCGCAATTAACGCTCAAGGGGCTGAAAGCCCCCGGATTCTGGATTCTGGATTCCGGGAGTGGAATTTGGCTGCCCTCGGGAAAAAATTTCATTCCATTTGGGAGATTTCCTTTTTCCCGGCTATTTTCGGCATTTTATTCCTGGTCGGTATTTGCATAAAGACTCAAAGCAACACTATCGGCACAGGAACAGGGCAAAGGGGTTACCTTAATGAAATACGCGTAACAAAATTTGCGTTTTTCATGAATAATGCATGGCTGGCAGGTGGACAGAACTGCAACTGTTGCTCAAACGCATATATAATATATACACGCTCCTCTTTTTTCTGACCGAGAAACTGTCGATAAGTTTATTTTAGCAAGCCCGGGGTCCAGTGGGAAAACTATAGCCCAACTGCCATTAAGGGGTTAAATAGGAACTGTTTTTGCTTGTGTTCTTCTTTTTTCCGCTTTTCCTGCTGCTGCTCTGTCGTACTTTGGCTAAAAGTTTTTTTCCGCTGAGTTTTCGTTTTTATTTCGTGCGTCCGCAAATATTGACCGAATTAAGAAAAGCTGCTGCAGAAAGTTTCACCGCAAACAAAGGCGAGCAAATGCGGCCCTCCCCTCTCCTTTCCTCAGAATCCTGTAAGTGGGTTACTTGGTCCTGCTCGTGTTCCAGGCCCCGTCCCTGTCCCTGTCCCTGTCCTGGCAAGTGTCAACATGTCTTGGCACAAGGCGAGCAGGGAAACTCTGCGCGCAGATGGACAACTTATGACTGACACTAAGCTAATTTCAACACGGAAAAGGTAGATAATAAGGTGGCGAGATTCAGACAGAATTTAGTGCTTAAATTAGGTAAAAATAATATATATAATATACAACAATTTTATTATTACTTTTTGTATTTACATTATATTTTAAAGATTTTTTTTGGTACGCCCTTTTCCTTTTCTTTTTATTTTATTAACATTATTTGTCAAATTAACCATGATTTCTTTTGGCTGTTAAGAAACAATTCTTAGTTTAAATGCTTAAATTACTTTATAGTCTTTTAAAATTATTCATAAAAAAATGCTGGTTTAAGGATTCATTTCAATACAAAATAAATATTTCCTATAGCAAGATTTTAAATTTTCTGAAAGCAAATTTTGATTGAAACAATTTCATTCAATTCGCTTAAACTGCAACTATTTTGAACTCATCGATTTGCATTGCAAAAATATTTTTTCTGAAATTTTACCAAACGAAAATAGTTTCCATTTAGGCTGGAATCTATGGCCAAAGCAAAATAGTAACGAATCCAAAATATATTTCGAACTAGAAAAAATAAGACTAAAGTGGAATTTTACGGCAGGAGAGGCCAAGGGGGCCGAGGGGTATTTTGTCTAAAAAAATGCGGACATGTATAGTATTTGTATTTGGAAATGCCGTGCACGTCCTGCCACGGGGGAACGTGTTTGGTCCTGGGAATCGAGGAGCAGCACAACTGATATATCCACCCCCCAACAGGGGCAGTCGGTGCGGAGCGTCCGTCCAGTTAGTTAGAAAATCCGAGAGAGCGGACAGGGGCGAAGGGGGCTTTGAGGTTTGTCGGGTGAAATGCTAAAAGCAAAAAGTCATGCAACTAAATCCTGTCCAAAACGTTTTAAACTCCCAAAGAAGGCGAATAAAAAGGATTTGTGCTAAAAAGCACTGGAAAATGTGAAAGTCAGCGGGGGCTGGCGTCCGAGCAGGAAAGGAAAAGAAAAACTAATGGCAGTGAAGGGACGTCTTTAAAAAATACAAAATGTGTGGTTCGGCCATAACGAACTTAAATGAGCCAAGATGGCATTTTCTTGTCTAGTGACCCGCAAAAGTAGCCAGTAGTTTTTGGTAAATCAGAAATTTGAATTACATTTAGTTATATAAACAAACAAATTGTTCTTTTCACTTGAAAACTAAACCGAATAATTACCTAATAAAGAACCTTTTTTACTTTAGAGTACTTAAGTTCCATTTATTTATTTCTAATTGCCTGTCGTGATCCGTCTAATTGAGTTCAAAGTTTACTGAGCTCAGTTGGACCTAATCCAAGTAGAGCACAAAAATATCGGGGATTCCCCGATTACAAATCCTCCGAGTGAAGTCTGTTGGCAAATAAGAACTTATATTGCGTTGAGTCAGCACTAAGTGCAGACTCCAGCATGCAACACTGCGTCCGTGCAATGCAGCTGGTACGCTTGCCTTTCCTCGCCCCCTCTACCCTCTACCCAGAGCATTTCCCCCACACAGCTTTCCTCCCCCTTTAGAGTTGTCAATGACTGTCAGTGGCAGACAAGCAGAAAAGCGAAGCACGACATTGCAGTTGCAGGGGTATCAAGAGTGGAATAAAGATGGGCAGGGAGGAAAACTCTGCACTCCCGACACTGAGCTGGTGACATTTCAATTTTCACACACGCTCTGCGGTTTTCGGCAAACGAGCAGCAACCAACAAAAAAAAGCCAAGAAAACAGGAAAAACCCCAAAAAGAGGAACAGACTCAGAGCGCAGAGAGAAAATCGCAAAAGAAATCAAAGCGATACGATGTGCCTTAAGTGGAAGTCCAAGCAAATGGGCGTTTCTTGGGGAGCAAGGGAAAAGGGGGCGTGGTAACCGCAAGCCGCAAAGTGCAAATTAAAATTCAATAAAGCACAAAAGCACATCTAAGCAGTGTTGAACTTGGTGCCAAATTAGATTACAGTGGACAATCAATGAAAGAAACTAGGGGAAATTTAAAGAAAATTATGAGATAAATTTATGTAGGTTAAGTATAATTAATCAAATATATTTGATATATCATATGTTAGGTCTGAAATAATATATTTAGAATTACCAGGAATTATTTTAGGGAAAGACTGTGTTAAGTTAATTTAAAGTCAAGTGCTCTGGCCGAAGTTATTTTAATTCTTGGAACTTACTGCTCATTATTTCTCATGAATTTGTAAGACAGACTACCTTTGGCGGCTGAAATTCAATTTCCACATCGTCTGTTAATTCCAGTTTGGCAGTTAATTCCCATTTCCACTCCCAGAAGTATTCCCTCCCACAAATTGCGTACTAATTAGCCGCAGAAATTACTCGGTTTCTTGCAAAAGAGCAAAGGGGCGTTTGAAATGGTAGTTGGAAACGGAAATGGGAACGGGTATGGGGATGTCTGGGTGCTGCCATTGTTAGGCCAGTTCAAGGTCCTTTGACAAGGTCGTCAGGCGTTAGCCAATCAGTCTCCGCACTCTCCAAGGGACCCCCTAACAGTCGCCTGCTCGGCCTGTTTCGCTATTTTCTTTGTGCTGAAAATTGCATGCAAATTTCATAGCTGTGGGGGTGGCGGGCTTTTCAGCCCGGCTAGGCAGTGGCAGCAACAAAGGCCCCTGAAAATGGGCTTTCTCGCACCCTCCCGCTCCCTTCCGCGCGTTGACATTGTAAATAAATGGGTGTGACTGTGAAAACTGTGTCAAGCTGCAAGTGCAGCTGAAAACAACAAAAATAAAGGATAACAATAAAAACAATGGCAAACAGGAAAAGTGCAAAAATTTGTTTAAAATTTCAACGGCCCGGGCCCGAGCTCCCGGCTTTTTTTTTGCGCGTGTGTATGCTCTTCGTATATGTGTGTATTTTTAAATACTTTTTATTGAGTGTGGTGCGAATTTGGGTTAAGCAATTGCAGAACAATCGCCTGCAAGGGGCCACCACAAGCTATTAAAAGTCATTAATAAGTTAAGAAGCTGTGCAGCTTACACGGAATTAAATTCGGTAATGATGGAAGAGAAATAAGCTTTAAGAGGACTTTAAATTCTTTCACAGACAAAATCTGACAAGAATTGAATAAAGAAAGGTGTCTTGAATGAGTCTAAACAATAAATACAACTGAATACAACATGTGATATATCCCCTACTTGGTTTCTTTAAAACTCTAAAGTTCTAAGCTTCACTTTATATTTATATCTTGCTCCCCGTTTTGCTGCTGAAATAAATCTAATAAAAGCGTGGCAAGCATATTCATATATCAAGGTGTCACATAATTATTATGAATATAAAACAAAGGGTATAAGCCAGGAAAGTGGAAAGGTAGATGCACAAGGGCAGCATAAAAAATCCCCCAAGTGCATAAATTTTCAAGCGGATTCTTTGGGGTTATGATGCCACAGCAACAACAAGGGGAGCTTGGGGTAAATTTAATATGAACGCTGCACTAGGCAATGAAACAGCTTGTGTGTGCAACTGCTATTGTGCAACACGTTGTGCAAGTGTGCCCTCACACCTGCCGAGATTTTTGGACATGGCTGCACTGCATTTCCCCTTATTTTTCCCCAAGCTTTTCCCGCTACCCAGGCACCATCTCTGAGCTGCTTCTCTCGGTTACTTCCACGCTTTTTATGCTTCTTAACCTTTTTTATTTTTTACATTTTTGTTTTTCTTTGCATCTGCAAGTTGAGATTTTCACGGAGGAAAAACTACTTTTATTGTGTATAAAACTAGGAAATTGTTTTACTTCTTAAATAATTAAATAAATAATAAAATTTATTTGATATTAAACAAAATGTAATAAATAAATATATGCCACAGAGTTTTTCGTGCTTACCAAACATCATGATCTTATTATTATACATTACTGTATTATTTATCAGTGTATAAAATCGGAGACATCAGGGGGGCAGGAGCCATGTGCCGCATAAAAAACCAAAAAGTGTCGCCGGGACGACAAGGAAGCTACAGCTTCTGCTGCGCTTCTCCGGGCAGAAGTTTGCTTCAGCTTGAGCAAATAAAATTTTTGCCAAGCTCTGCAGGTGTGCCCCGAGGTGAGCTCGGTGAGGAAAACTGATGGGGCGGAGGGGCGTGACCCCTGCTATTAGCCTGGTTCGCATGCCAACTGAAGTGGCAATAAGTGCCATGCATATTGTCGCCGGCAGCTGCCGCTGCCACCGCTGCTGACGCTGTTTCGCAGGGGCAGAAGAGGGTTAAGAGATTGCGAATGCAAGTTAGCTGGCAGAAGAAGCGGGAACTTGGCTTATTAGAATCACAATCGGGGGATAAGAGCTGGAAGAGTTTCGAAGCGCTTCAGCAGCTTATGCACTCTTCAGGAAAAGTTGTGACTGAGAAAAATTGGACAGAATCTTGCGAAAATAATAATAATAAACTTAAAATACTATATTTTCATTTAATTTCCAACAAATTATTCTAAAATTGAAATACTACATAGTTCTCAAACTCCAACTCCACTGTGTAGACCACTTAACTTTAGTGGTATTTCGCATTTATATAAAATTTTAAATTTAAACCAATCTTTTATTAAGCACAATACAAACTTCATGGCCAATTCTTGTTAGCCTCGCAGCCGCAGAAAGTTTCAACCAGCCGCAGTCACAGCGGTTACAGCAACAACATTTATTTCAACTTTATATCAACCATGACTTTTCCAACTTCTTTTTTCTACTCGATTTTTTATTTTGAAAATTTCTAATGGATTTTCCCCAGAGAAATAAAATGGGGGTAAGGGCACGATTGGCCGGGGCCCTTCGACTTGGGCTTGTGTGCACTTGACTTGAAGTGGTTTATCCATGTCAACACGGCTGCCTTGTCAATGTTGCTGGGGTCAGCAGTGGTCGTGGTCTCGGCAATGCCCCGGCTCGGTCCCAGAGGAAGTTCAGAGGGTGGGGGCAGAAATGCGGTGATGGTGGGTCGTCGCATGCAAATTCGAGCCGCGTTCAAAGGTCAACAATGGCGGGCCAACAAAGGAAAAAAGGTCAAGCAATTAGTGTCACAGCCGCCTGCCTGTCCAACTGCCAGACATTTGTTGTGGATGCTTGTCCAACAAAATGGAAAAGGGGATCCCCCCTTATCGGTTGATAAGATAACAGATAAGGGTATTATTTCACACAGCCATTGCGTTTGACTTTGATTTGTGTGTGCTTAAATATCCATGTGTGGGCGCTTGCCTGAACTCTGATCCCAGTGTCACACACTTACAGGAGGTGATTCGAGTCGAATTGAACTTTGAGAAAACATCATACCGAAATAGGAATCGATATTTAAAACATTGAAATATTTAAATACATAAAATAATACAAATTTTAAATCAATAACTAGCATACATTATTAAAAAAGTATATCGGTATGATACATAAAGATATCTCTAATTAATGAAAAATGTTATTTTGATAAAATAAAAAAATTAATAAAAAAAAATAAACACACACATTTGTGATGGGTATTAAATTTCTTTTCCCATCCCTAACTCGCAGTGCAAATCTTACCTGGGATTTTCCAATCACTTAACTTTTCACAGATCTTTCACCTTAAAGTTCCCATTAAATGGTATGCAAATGTGCCTTTCCCACACACACACACACTTGACTTGTATTTACACCTGACAGACAACCTACTTTCGTTTGGGTGACACGTTCGTTCGTGTTGCGTTTTTTTCACCTGGAATTTAATTACGCATTCGCTCCATAAGCCCTGGCATTTTGAAGTTGTGTGATGCTCCATCTCTCCGTTGAGTAAACTCTTCATATTACTTGCACTATCCTAATGAGCATTGCCAAGATACGAGTGTCTGCACACACTCGCATATTTTTCCACACACACACACGCACCATTAAAGGCGCCACAAAGTGTTTCTCTGGCTGAATTTTTCCCCAAACTAACGAGGGTAGCTCTGGGGAATCAAAGGATACGTTTAATATGTCTGGGAGAAAGTTTCTCCGAAATTTCTGGCGTTTATGTATTTTCATTTTGCTTTCAATTTTCAGCTAAAGCC
>JAEIIJ010017286.1:0-73996 GCA_018904815.1 Drosophila ogumai | reverse complement strand
ATTTTACTTTCAGCGCTATTAGTTTCCTTTGGGTTTTGACAATCCTTGGTTACAGGTTTATTCTTGCCTGAGCCGAGCGAAGCTTTCAGTTCAATCAGTTGACTCTGCAGGGTTTTTATGATTAAGTCCTTACTTTGTGTAATTACATCGATTGATGTTTTTAGCGAGCTAATAACATCCCCCTTATCCCTGGTCTTTTCCTTTTCACTCGCCAAATGAATGTCTGCTATAGCCAACTTGCCAGTCAGCTCGTTTATTTGGGTTTGCTTCAGTCTAATAGTTCTTTTAAGTTCTTAGATGACCCGGGTTTGATCGCCAACTCCAATGCTCAGAATTTCCAAATCCGAATCGCTACTTTCCTGAAATTATGTATTTATATGTGTGTGCATTATTCCCAGTTTTTAATCAAGAGTTAAATAGGGTATAATCGCTCTTACGGAATTATTTTCAGTGGTTGAGTGAAGTACTGATCCGCAAGGCACTTGGGAGAGATTGGTAAGGTTGTTACCGGGTTGCATGACGCTGGTATTGCGAGTATGCGCTTTTTAACAAATTAATAAAGGAGCTTAAAAATTTAATTCCGATCTCTATATTTCTATATTTCGGTGTGACCAAAGTGCTACAAAAATAATAGTCGAGATATCGCCGTTTTAAAAGCATCGAATTAATAAATATCGTTTTTTTTTTGTATTGGAGTAAGGATTGACAACGGTTCAAAAGCGTTAATAAGCCTTTTTAAGGGTTTTCCCCCTTGTTCCAGTGGGATTTCCCGTGTTTTATGCCAGTGCCAATCTCGTGTCGTGAGCCCTTCACGAGCTATTTGTAATCGATTCAAGTGTGACCAGCTACCGCCGAGCCGTAAATCCGCGTAAATCCCATGTTAACAAATATACATCGATGTCGATGTTTATGCATCTGAACAACACAACATGGACGAATTTATAAAGACGCTCATTGCTGAGGTCAAGTCCCAGGGAGTTTTCGACGAGTTTCGCTTCAACTGCTGCTTGGCGGACGTGGACACGAAGCCGGCGTACCAGAATGTTCGCACCCGTGTGGAGACTGCAGTCAACGACTTCCTGGCCAAGCAGCACTGGACGCCAGACACCAACAAGGTGCAGCTACGGGAGAGGCTGCGCAAGCACCTCCTTGAGTGAGTACATGGGATGAAGATTTGGTAACATAAATAGACATCTCGTGTGCTGTAGCTCCGAGGTGCTGAACAAGGGCGTGGACCAAATCGTGGACCAGGTGGTCAACCCCAAGGTCGCCACGATATTCGAGCCAAAGATCGAGAGCATCGTCTACAAGTACCTGGGCATCACCCCGCCCCCGCCGCCGCCGAGGCCTGCCGGGCCTCTCTTGCCCGCCCCGCCTTTGCCGCCATTTGCTGGCCATATGAACGGCAGCAGACTGCTCAGGGTGGAGACTGGCGCTGATGGGCTGATGCCCACCGACCTGGAACAGATCAGTCCGGACTCGGACCAGGCCACCGTCAAGTCGGACCTGAAGGACGACGACCTGCCGCCCGGAGTTGACGACGAGAGGAACTTTGACGAGGACACCTCGCCCTCGTACGAGCCGTTAAGCGACGATAAGCCTGGCTCGAGTAAAGAGCTGAACAACGGCTTGCTGAATCATTCGGACTCTGTCAATGGGGTCTCGCAGGCGTCGCAGCTCTCACAGGTGTCCAGCGACAGTCGCCTGACGATTGCCTCCTCCACGGAGTCTGTGGCGGAGGTACAGCGTGCCGCGCCCGCCAGCAACAGCGTGGAGCTGATAGCCAACATGCCCGCCAATATATCGGAGGAGGCGCAGATGCCAAAGTTCAGCGAAAACTCCAGCGATGCGAGTGTCGCTGTCGGCGTGGACAACTGCAGTCGGCAACTGCACTTTGATATTAAGCAGGATGCAATTACCTTTGAGGGTGAGTTTGTCCCAAAACATGTTCATTGTTAATAAATAAATATATTTTTTTAGGCACTGAGCGAAGAAGTTCCGTGTCGGGCACAAACGGTGGTCCAATAGAACTCTCCATTGAAGATGCCATTATGTCGGAAGTGAAGGCGAATATAGACGATGCTAACAATGCCAGCATCGAGCTGAAACATGTTCCACAACCGCCACTACCACCATTACCAAAAGTTGAGCCGGAGCCCGTTCAACCACCAGCACCACCGGACGTTGAGCCGGTACCTGTGCAGCCCCCACCACCGCCACCACCAGAAATTAAGGAGGAACCTGTACAGCCACCAGAGCCTGCAGAAGTCAAGCTGGAGCCTGTGCAGCCTTCACCGCCTCCAGAAATAAAACCGGAACCTGCACAGCCATCAACCCCGTCAGAACTTAAGTCGGAACGGGAACCCTGTCAAAAAGTAGAGCCCCCTGCCACTTCCCCAGCGGCAGAGAATGGCATTGGATCCCTTTCAGAGGCTGTTGTTGAGGATGCCAGCTTGAAGGACTGCAAGAGTCCCTTAAAACAGGAACTCCAGGAACCGAACACCGACGCAGGCGAAGTCAAGGAGGAGAAGCCCAAAGTGTTTGCCCTTCCAGAAGAGGCTGAGGCATCCAAAGGTGCCACAGCTTCGCCTTCCTTGGCATCATCACAGTCCAAGAGTAGCTCAAGGGATAAGGATAAAGATAAGGAGCGAAGGCATCACAGTCACTCGGATGAGAAGCAGCGGCGTAGGAGCAGAGATCGGGATCGCGACCGTGACCGCGATCGCAGTCGGGACAAATCGCACAGCAAACATTCCTCCAGCTCCAGTTCCAAGCACTCCTCATCGCGCTCATCCAGCTCGCAGCACAGGAGCAGCATCTCCAAAAACGACAGGAGCTCTACAAGCTCATCAAGCAAAAGTCATCGGGAGTCATCCTCATCCAAGCGGACGTCCTCCACGTCCTCCTCGCGCCACGAATCCTCCTCCTCCTCTTCGCACAAGAAACACAAGTCGAGTTCATCTTCGTCACGCTCGGACCGGGATAAAGACAAGGATAAGGAAAGGGAGAGTCACAGTCGGAGCCACCACAGCAATAGTAGTTCCTCGTCCTCTTCCAAGAGAAAGGATCAAGAACGAGGGCGCGATCGTGATCGCCACAAATCTAACAGCGCTACGACAGCACCGGTTCAGGATGATCACACGGAGAGCAAGACGAAGCTAAATAAGCGCAGGAGCTCAGACTCCAACGATGAGGGGAAACCTCCGAGTTCTGGTTGTCCACCAAAGAGCTCCCGGCCAGAGGGGGCGCCGGAAAAAGCCGGCCAGTCGGCGGTGGAGAATGGCAACGGCACGAATGGTAACTCCAATGGTGGCAGTGGCAGTGGCAGCAATGGCGCCTGTGACAGTGTTAATGGTGTTGTAATCGTCAGCGACATACTACAGCAATCGACAAGTAGCTTTATTGAACTGACTGCTGGTAGCCAGTCGCAGAAGGAGGAAGAAAATGAAAGTAATAAGGACGAGGTGGCTGAGCACAGTTTAGATCAGCGAGCAGAGGAGCCTGCTAGCCAAGAGGATCGGTTAAGTGGAGAACCTCAAAAAGGTGATAAGGGTGAATGCATACCTAATTCTCCTGACGAGGAAAGCAAACACGGTGATGGCTTGGAAGCGCCATTAGTAGAGCCGCAGTGTATATCGGTGGATCCTGCAGGGCCTTCAGATGGAAGCTTACCAGAGAATATGCAGGAAGAGGCTGTGAAACCAGAGCATATGCCCGCCCCACAATTTCCTAACTCTAGGGATGATGAACCCGCTGAAGACCCTGTAACCCACTTTGAGGAAAACGCTGACGAGTTTACAGACCGTCTGCAGCTCATCAATAGACTAATTGAGGATAACCAGAATCTGGTGAACCAACTGGGCGAGGACCATGCCCAGGTAGAGGTGGCTCACATACGGGAGATTCGCAGGAGAAGCGGAGTTAAGCGGAGATGTAGCAGCGCCCACGAACAGCCACAAGTCGGACGGGAATCGACACCGCCGCCGCTATTCGCCAGCCTGGGTAGCAGCACCTCTGGCAGTCCCACGAAGAGGCTGCGTCAAGAAGAGCCGAAGTCATCGCCCACGCCCTCCGAGGCGAGCGTCAATTCCAAGGAGAACGAGGCTCTCGAGAAGCAGGAGCACGGTACGTAGTGTCAGAACAAAGTATCAAGTATGGTCAAGCCAGTCAGTATGTTTGGAAGGGAATTAACCCTTCAGTTCCAGGATTCTTCAAGAAATCGAAAGAAATCCCATACGAATCCTTAATTTTCATACAACTCGTTCCGAAATCTTTATTAACGCGGCGTTTCCAGCCAGGAATTCGAAATTCCCCGGGTGTTCGGGAAAGAAAGATAATCCTGCAGGAATCCAGTCGAAATTTCAAAGTGAAAGCCTCAAGGAATCGTAGGGGAATTCCGAGCAGAATTCATAAGGAATACCATAAAAAACCCTACAGAAAATCCCCCCTAGGAAAAATCGGATTAATTTATTTCTTAACAATTTGGAAAAGTTAATGTTTTTATTGAAGTTTCTTTTTGTTTGCATTATTTCTGAATTAACTCTTATTGCGTGTTGCGGGCCTCCTTTTTCGTCTGCTGGCCCTTCAAGGAGCTAATGCTATCTGTAAATTATATACAATCAAACTGCAAATTGCAGTATTTTGAAAAGATATTCACCAATTGAAACTGGAACAAGTCCGCAAATCTAATGAGTTTCCCAATCTTCCGTCAACATGAAGTCGCGTTGTTGTTTAGCATAAATTCAGCAAATTAGTTCATTAATTGCACACAAATAATTTTCACTTACCTTATTATATTTTATTTTATGCAAAACACTTGTGAATGCAGCAACACAAGTTACTTTGCCCACTTATTTTCGAACTTCGCTAACCACAGACTATGCGATTAGTTTATGTTTTTCAAACATGTCGCCAGGAATCGGACGGGAAAGGAATTTTGGAACTGAAGGGCAGTGATCTCAGTGATTATCCCAGACACTTTCGATCCATCCCACAACTAACACATGTCACGCTCATCCTCATTGTGATTTCTCTACCACCTCTATTCTCTCTCCACATGCATCCACATAATTTAATAAATTAATAAACATATGTAGCTGTGAGTGAGGCTAGCCCCAGCCAAAGCTAAGCCGTGGTGGGTAAGCGACCTCCGGTTGCCGACGCTGTGATAGTGATGCTGCGAGGAGTGATTAATGCGCTTCTTTATTCTGCAGACGCCTTGAACGCCCGGAGATTCAGCCAGAAGCTCTGCCAGCAGCAAAGGTACACCAACGATGATCTCTACAAGCCCCGTCCAATCCTGTCGCAGCGTTCTCGTCGCCGGGGCCTGGACTCAATCCTCTAGCTATATCGAATCGAACTGTTATCCGGATAAAATAAAAGAAAGGCAATTGTTGTTGATGCATTTCACATAAAACAAAATGTTTCTTCTTTCATCCGTTTAATGGGCTTTCTGTCGCTTTGCCAATGGGGTCTTCTTTTGCTTTTGTTTTCTTTTGAATTCTTTAACAATAAAATTGTAATTTTACAGCTACACCTTACAGTTTAATAATAGTCGGTGTAGCCTAGTCGTATATATATATATATTATGCATATATATAAACAAAAATAACAGTGAACGTAATAATATAATGCATCATTATTGTGTTTTGTGGGGTTTCTGGCTGTCCCCGAAGGATTATGTGTGATGGTTGATGGGTAAAACAATGCTGAGAAACGAGGACAACTGTAGCTAGTTGGGATCGGGTTCGGATTGGGCAATCTGGGGAGACACGTGCTTGCAGTTCGTTCCCTGGTTCTCTGGTATCTGCGCTTCGTTTATATTTTGTAACATCTCAGTTTTGAAGATTTCAGTGTGTGTAATTTGATTACCAATCATTGAAGCTTTACACTTTTAGCTCTCGGTTACTTTACAACGATCAACATAAATATATAGGCGTATATACTTTGAAGCTTGTTTAAAAAAAAGTGTGTATAAATGTAGTAAATCATAATTGTAATACATAATAGTAGGTAATAGTATTTTACATGAAGGTTCTCTCATTTCGAAATATAACAGATACATTTTCATTAGCATTATCATTATTACTTTTAACAAGAATTTCGCATTGTTCCTAAAACTGTGTTTGTGTGTAGGCTGTGTGTGTGTGTTTGGAGTTTCGCGTAGGTGTGAGAGCGAGAGTTTTGTGCAGAACAACAACTACGATTTAACCTCCGACTATGGAGTGATAAAACTCTCTCACCGACTCCCCGCAGAGTATTCATACAAGCAGCTGGGGTCAGGGGGCTGGAGGTGGACGTGGGCGGTCAGCGGAGCGCCCGCTGGCGTTTCAAACGCCGTGTCGTCGTCGTCCACCTGCCAACAGTCTCCAGATCCAACGTCCCTGACCCCGACCGCCAACTAATAGCTACGCTTAGGATTAGCTGTCGCTGCTGCTGCAAACGTTTCGAACGCAGGCCTCGCTCGCGGCCACGCCCACCGGTGCTGCCTACGTGGAGAAGCCACGCCGCTCGTAAGGACTCTTGACGTCCGTGTGCCGCGTATGCAGGTTAATTGTGGGCGCGACGGGTCGCGTGGACAGCTCACACACCGTCTTGATGGCACCGGAGGTGTTCACCGAGGTGGGAGCGGGGTGTAGGGTCGCGGCGGTGTCCTTTACCGTCTCCCTGTCGCGATCTTGATCGCTCTGCTCCTCATCATCGGTCCTGGGCAGCACGTAGTCCGCTTTGCGGGGTTCCGAGCGTCCAGCAATTGACGATTTGTACTGTTCTCGGTCCAAGCCGCACAAGTAGAACTTAAAGAACTCGTACGTGGACCAGCATATAGCCGTGGCGGGCATCGAGTAGAGCACACGGGCGGTCATGCCCCTGAAGAAGCCCAATGGTCCAGCCATGTGGTAGATCTGAAAGAAGTTGTTGAACGGTGAGCAAGTTAAAAGACAAATTAAACAAGAAAGAAAGCTAACTTCGGTACGCCGAAGTTCGTATATCCTTGCAGTTTGCAATTGAAAATTAAGAATATATTATAATTCATAACTTAATAATTAAGTTATAATTTTAATTATAATAATTTAGATATACAAATTAATTTATAATTTGTTATAAAATACCAAAACCATTTTTAAATCGCACAAAAACCATATTTTAAATTTGAAATTTCTAGTAAAATATAAATGTAGAAAAAAAAACAAAGTTACGCCAACTCATATTAAATAACATTTTACATATTGTATTTAGAGTTTTAAATTCACACCTTTAGATTTTCTCTACGTGTGCCGATCGATCCAATGGCAGATGATGGTCTAATTTTAAAAAAATGAATATCGAAATTCTGAAATAATACGAAATGGAACTATATGGGATACATAGGTATAATATGTTGAAATTATATATTCTGAAAATATGTTAAAAAAAAAACAGCGAATTTATAATTTTGTTTCCTAAAAATTTGTTGATTGTTCCTAGTTGTTAGACTCGGCCCGTTCCGATATATATAGTAGTGAGATCATTCAGAAGACTATCTGTAAAATGAGGGACTGGTTGGCGGACAGACGGACATGGCTAGATCGACTCGGCTGTTGATGCTGATCAAGAATATATGTATATACTTCATAGAGTTAGAAATGACTCCTTCAATGCGTTGCAAACTTCTGACTAAAATTATCATACCCTGCAAGGGTATAAAAAGTTTGACTCGTACCTTTCGGCTGGCCTCGATCATGCCGCGCGTCAGACCAGTCTCCTGAGTGTTCAGTAGGGTCTTCACAACGTCCAGAGGCGTAGTGATGGCCGCCGCACAAGCTCCAGCTGCCGCCCCAGCGGCCATGTGCACCGGAGGATTGTATTTTCGATCCAGATTTAGCTGCAAAGAATAAGGAGTCGGTGGGTTACTTCTTGCCGGCAAAGCATCGGAGTTTTCAAGGACACTTACCTTGTTCTGGAAGAACTCGTATGTGGTAAAATGTATTGTCTGATATGGTAGGTTCATGACCAACTGCGTGCCGTAGGCTCTGTAGAAGGCCTTGAAGCCCTCCCTCTTGTAAATGTCCCGGACGCAGGATACCACCGATGTGTAGGGCGAGTTGTACATTTGCATGCGCTGCTTAATCACATCCGTTGGACTGGAGATGGCGTCGTGTATGAGTGTGGCCACCACTCCCGAAATCACTGCAAAATCCAATCGTTTTTAGTTGTTTATGGCTTAGGTTAGTTTCTCCCCAAAGCTTACCATAGTTGAGGTTGCTCACTATTGTGAACTTGGCCGCCACCTCCTTGGTCATTTCATAGGCAGCAAAGTAAAGTGAATGCGCTGGACCAGCGCCCAAGACCACAGCGCTAGCTCCACGAATGGGTCTAAGGATCACAGGGAGGCGTAAGTCGTGTGATCAATTGTGTGCGGGGGAGCCTATGCTTACCTTAAAAGACCCTCACGTGTCACCATGTTCCGAAAGGTTGACAGTATATTCAGGTTATTTGTGGGGGGCGAGAGGCTCTGCATGCGAGTCTATAAAAAGGCAGTAATAGAGCGATTAAAATAATTGCATATTTTTGAATTACACAAGTCGACAGCTTTTTGGAACCAAGAGCCGAAATCCGCTCTTAGAAAGTTACCATGTTTTCAAAATATTTAACTTAAAAAAACTCTTCTTACCTTAAAAAAAAAGTTTTAAAAATTTTGAAAAATTATTATTCGTCTCCTATTTTTAATTTCTATATGTCCATATATGAGTGTATCGATTTTGACAATATATATGGAAAAATATAAATATAAATTTAACTCAATATATATTCAAAAGACGATATATCGAAGATACATTAAGATTTTTCCTAATTTTAATTTTAAATTTAAAGTGCAGAAACAATACTTTATGATAACGTACCGATTGTTTTGATAACATAAATAGTGTTGAATATACAGAACCTCAAAAGTACTTAAAAATCTGACGTATAGGAAATTTACTGAGACTGGATTTAAATTCAGTCTATCTACCTTCGGGAACAAATATATATATTCACGTTCTTGGTTCTGTGACTTTTTCAAATTTAGTTGACCTGTGTTATACTAAGGGCCCCCTTTGTTGTAGTATTTTATATAATTTGACCTAAAATAAAATGGGTAATCGCAGGTGCGTCAGAGCTACTAACTGGTTTTCCTGATAGTAACATCAAACATTCAGGCAGTTAATCTAAGCTGGCAGAACTTGGCCAAATAGACACGCTCTTCTGCCAGTCATTGTTACTCGCGATATATTCCAGAACCTAATTGCGGGGTCTAACCGTTTTTCATTTCTTTCTCTGACAATGTCGAGAGCTCAAAATGTGAATTTCATCATTACAATTGGTACACAATTGATAGCTTGTTTTCTCGAAACTGGAAACTAAATTGGAACAGCTATACATCCTTTATACTGTGTTTAATTTTGTTAATTATATGCATTATCTGAGTTACTGAAGAGAGCATTATAAAAAGCTAATGCCAACCTGGTCTACATTTAAGTACTTTACATAAAGCTATAATTTGTTTGTTTTAAACCAGACAATTCTATTAAGCGATATGAATGAAATATAAAAATAAATATATACTATTTACATTGCTGGGGAAAAACTTTCGCTGATATATAAGCAAGTCGCTGATATATTTGCAATCGTCAACGTAATACACACGCTTACATATGCACTTTATTGCACATATATTTCTAGGCGTGCCCGCCAGCCACAGAGCAGCAGCATCCAAGTTGTAAATTACGGGGGACGTGGGCTTTGCGTTGGAGATAAGATTTCCCGGATAGCACCCCCTATATAGTATATTGCGTTGCTATCAATCACAAGTCAACAGGCAAATTCAAGGTGAAAAACATTCTGGAGAGCTATGGAAACCTAATTAAATGGTACTGGGAGCCGACAGAAGATAGAGAGAACCTTACATAAATGCTCGATAGAACAACTTCACGATGAGGCGGAGTAGGCGGCTCCGTGATTCATAGATCCGATCATTGCGCCAGCAGCCCCCTTATTGAGTGCCACTGATAAGACGGACAAAGTGTGAAATCAGAATGACAACGCTGCGCCCGTAATTATTTATAAACCTACGCAAAATAATGCGAATTAAAGCGCCTCGATTGCCGTTGCTCAATTAAAAGTTCTTTGCGCTGGCTCTCGCAACTCGTCAAAGTGACTGCGGGGAGACTCTAATAATGACGCCGGGAATCCCGGCCAGGCTTTAGGCTGGCACCAAACTGCCTGCCGGCTGTCACCACGCCATTTGACGACACATGTGGCGGCCACAACTCACGAAAATCAATAGACCCCAGTGGGGTATGGCGGACCGATATTCGGTCAATACTAAGTAGCACTGGCACACGCGGAGTATATGTACATATGCAGGCAGAACATGACGCAGGTGACTAGATTTGCATATGCATAAGTGGCGAATCACCTGGCTCCACCAACATTAGGGTAAGCGATCAACTGGCTCGATAAGAGATAATGGAATGGAAGTGGCATGCCGACTGTCACCAGCTATGTGGCTAATCTTATCGGCGCAGCATAAACCAATGGAACGTGCTCCGATAAGCACAAAAGTGGCAGTGGCTATGGCTCCCAAAAACCGAAGCCCCGAGAGCTCTTGGCTGCACTCGAGGTGCCCGAGGAATTACATCACGATTATGCCTAAGCAGTGGGCACTTGGCACACACAAAATTCGATTGTGTACGCGCATTTGTGAGGTTAGGTATGCCTGCTTGTTTACGCTCCTCCGGTTACCAGCTGGTTCGCTGGAAGGGCGCTCACCTTGACGGAGTCCAGCGGATACATGACCAAGTGCTCCAGCACGCCCGCAATTCCTCCCGCCGTCATGTTTACTCCCACGCTGGTGGTGGGCAGCGACTCGTAGTCGTCTATGTTCATGGTGAATCCGGTGGGGGTGCTGCCGTTGCCTCTGGTTCTGCTTCTACTGCGAGCTGCTTGTGAATTGCGGTTGTGCCCTTGCTGTGGCTGCTCCCCTTACGACGGCGATGACCTGCTAGTCCGGACCAGTTCTAGAGCCAGTTCCAGTGTGCACACACAGTTGCAGCCGCTTTCTCCTCTAGGACCAGGTCGCACGCACATAAACCGGAGCCGGGATGGGGATAACGCTGCCTGGTCAGCAGTTTGCGCGACTTTAGCCGGCGTAACGATATGAACACGGAACAATTTGTTGTATAACACGGACCCGACGGGACGACGGGGGAAAACGATACGCGGGCGGGGGTGGCAGAGCCGTATGGTGTGCGGTATGGTGTGGTATGCGGTGTGCGAGTGAGGCGGTATGCGAAACTACTAATTGACACTGCTGCTGCTGCGGCTGCTACTGCTTCTCCGCCGCTGCTGTTGCTGTTGCTGCTGCTGCACGACTAAGATAGACGACACGCTCCCCGAGTCGCGTGAATTCGCAGCAAAGAGGTGTTTCTGCGGTTGCTCTGCCCGCGACCGTTGTCGCTGTTCTGCCGCTGCTACGGGTGTTTTCTGGATATATACAAGTCGGTTGTAGACGGGTTTTGTCCGGAACGGAATGTTAATGTGTCCTGTGTTTGGCAACTCACGCAAATGTACAAAGATTACAGGAATCTTTCAATTTCTTGCCCAAACAAGCCTCGTGCACAGGGTGACCGTAGCAGGCCAAAAATACCAGAAATACTGTAAAGTTCAAGAGCAATGTGACCAAGACAAAAACATAAAAGCTTATATTTAAAGGCGGTATTTTTTATATTTTCACCTGTGAAATTCTCACCAATGTTGCTTTCACCGGTAAATTTTCCAATATTGATCAGGCAGGGCATACAAGTATGATTGTTTTAAAAATATCAACACAAGCTTTTCTTCCCAAGGCAAGTCTCCTGTAGCCTCCAGGCACACTCACTTCCTGCTTCAGGCTGCAAAATGAATGGGCTAAAATTGAAATAGTTTTATTTAGTAGCCAGATTTGTATCGCCATTGGAAATAAATATAATTAAAAACATAACAAAAAAACTGGCTAGTGATGGTAGTTGTTCAAAAAATCATAATTGTAAATTGCAGCCCTAGGAGTAACTGGGCGATATATATCGATATTTCGATATACGGTCTGAAAATATACGTTTCTTTTGTTTATTAAAAATATCGACATCTTTTCTAACATCTCTAGGAGAAAATTGGACGCGTGCTCTCAATCTCTCAGAAAAATCGTGAAAAATAGGCGATCTGGATTACGAACAGGGGCTATAGCAACTTGAAAGAAATCAGGAAAAGGTAATTGTCTTGGCGGCATGAATTGGAGCTGGTTACTCGCGTAGATATTGTGGAAAAGCGTTTCAATAACCTCTTGCGTTGTGCGGGGGTGGATGAAATCCAAAATGGCGAACGCGGTGCAAAAATTTGTGTGGTAGAAGCCAAAGGCGTCGCAGCTATTAATTCGCCGGTTTAAAAAAGCATTTGGATAGCAATTTGCGCAGTTTATTTGCAATAATTAAAGTACTAGTTAAAACTGACATCTTTCGAGCTCTGATGCATCCGGCTTATACATATACCTTCCCCCTCCACCTTCCCAGAAAATGGCGAACGCTGACGTGCAGTACAATTACGGCCAGCAGGACAATGGCGACAACTACAACGATGATAGCAACCAGCAGCAGGAGGACGATGACCAATATGACGGCGACTGCGCCAACGTGAAGATCGAGAACGTGGGCGAGAGCCCCAAGTTCGTTCGGTTGCGCGGCCTGCCATGGTCCGCCACGCACAAGGAGATCCTCGACTTCCTGGAGAACGTGAACGTGACGAATGGCTCGCAGGGCATCCATCTGGTGACCAGCCGGGTGGACGGCAAGAATACCGGCGAGGCCTATGTGGAGGTAGCCAGCCAGGAGGACGTCGAGGAGGCGCGGAAGCTGAACAAGGCCAGCATGGGACACCGCTACATTGAGGGTTTGTTAAAGGAGTTGACTGTACCTTTTTGTGCCTTTAAATATTATCAAAATTTCTTGCTTCACACGCACTTAGTTTGTAAATATTTAATGAAAAATGATATCAGATAAATGTAGGAGAAGACATCGACTCAGACTTTATAAGAATTATTTATATGAGATCTGTCGTTGTTGTTCTTCTAGCCATTTCTTTTTTTAAATTTTACAAGTATCTAAGGATTTTTATTGACTTATCGGAAACTGCAACGTCAACGTTATTCTTTAGACGATACGGAAAGATTGCCAAAAATAAGAACATTTACACAATTCCGTTTTTAATAATTTAAACGTTTTAAAACCCGCAGAGAATTTCTCTAAAGAAATTAATGAAATATCTCATTACTCAAAATAAGAAAATTTAATTACTTCCGTTTTTAATAATTGTAAAGCTTTAAAACCCTTAGGGCATTACTCTAAAAATATGAATAATTATCTGATTTAAAAATCCGGTTTTGCATGTATTTTTACTTGATAATTAAACGAGATTTCCTGAAAAAATAGCGGTTTGGTGAAGGTCCGCACTCGGTCATTGGCGGTTTCAACCGCAATATTATCTTGAAACTTAATCAAGTTTAATTGTAATAAAAATATGCATAATGTATATTTTTTCAAGGGCTTTTAGGTGACATTCACAAGCAAAAAATTTTAATAATGAAAGTTCGACAAAGCTAGATTGCAAATTAGTTATTATTTTAAAGTCTTTTTAATTCTAAAAATTTTTATTTGGCCAAGCTGAAAACTTTATATTCTCTCATATCTGTTTCTCTCTAATCAGTATTCACCGCCACACCCAAGGAGGCCAAGGAAGCCATGCGAAAGATCAGCGGCCATGGCAATGCCTTTGTGGTGAAGCTCCGCGGTCTGCCGTATGCCGTCACCGAGCAACAAATCGAGGAGTTCTTCTCGGGTGAGTATCCGCTACTCTGTTCCACTTTCCGTACTCTAGGAACCCTTAAGGAACAAACACAGTGGTTGACCGCATGTACTTATTTTTGCACTTCGTTGAGATTTGGTCTGCGGTCCCTTTTTCAACTCCACACCTTTCATATTAACTACACACTTGCATAAACTCTATATTCGATTTGGGCCCCTTCCTTTGTGGATGTTGTGGGGTTGGCGGTCCACGCAGCTCCCTCCTAAAGTCACGTCCGTTTGGTCCGGTAAATCTTTACTTCTTTTTTGTTTGTTGGCATATCCCAATGAGATTTTGGGTACAACCCCGATCATTACTCACACATCTACGAGAGCTTCAGGAACTGGGTTCTGTAGTGTACATTGTGGTCGGGACTTCTCGATTGCAACACCTCCTCACCTTGTTTGCGCGGCCGCATTGTTTACAATTTTTATTTTAACAGAATACTTGCTCATTCCGAGAACCTGCCAAAGTTCTGCGATGCGAGAAGCAAACTGTAACCTCATTTATCAACCTCTGTATTTCTGTTTCTCTCTATCTAAGCTTAATATCCTGCATAATGTATATATATATAAAATCTATATATTTGTATAAATCTTTGTTGGTTATCGTCATGGGCAGGGTTGGAAATCAAAACGGATCGGGAGGGCATACTTTTTGTTATGGACAGAAGGGGTCGTGCAACTGGGGAAGCTTTTGTTCAGTTCGAAAGCCAGGATGACACTGAACAAGCCTTGGGCCGAAATCGGGAAAAAATTGGGCACAGGTGGGTTTCTTATTCATCATATCTCTACTACAACAAAAACCGAAAAAAAATATATATTAAAAGTGGTAATCAATTGTGAACTTGTTGAAACACACAAGAGCAAATAAAACACCAATTATTATTCACAGAATATACTCATAAAAATATTTAAAAAAAAAACTACCTTTATACCATAAATAATTTCTATTTCAGTCACCGACAATAAAATTAGCAAGAAATCTCCAATAGCTACGGGTCTGGTGGGGCTCCTAATACTTGTACTTGAAAAAGCGCCAACACGAGCTTATTCTAACCATAATTAATATGAACTCAGTCTTTATAACCGATCTTTTTGTGACGCGCTTATCCAGATTTTTAAATTGCATTTGCATTTATGGTTTGATTCTACGAATTTTACACTTAATGATCAAAAGAAAATGCCACCGACCCTAGCATCCATCGAGAAATTACCACTTCTAATCTCCTTATCTAATTTGGTCTAATTTCTATAGGTATATTGAGATATTCCGCAGCTCAGTAGCTGAGATGAAGCGAGCCACGGGCGGCGGCGGCGGTGGAAACGGTGGACGCCCTGGCCCATATGATATCCGCGATCGTGGCGCCAATCGAGGTGGAAATGATTTCGGCGGCGGACGCAATGGTAAAGTTTTGATTTATTTATATTGAATTTTAATATTAATATATATTAATAATATCACATGTCGATAATTGTAAAAAATCGTCATTTGCATTTATTTATATTTGATAAAAGCGCACTTCGATATTGGTTGTCCCAAGAAAGTATGCACAAATACCCTGAATTAATGCAATCGATTGTACCATAATTATTTAAAAATTAACCATTAAAGATCGTAAATTAATTTGCTATTAAATAAATAATACCTTTTGCCTGATTACAGCGAAATGAATTAGTTATTAAGTTTTTTTTTTTTTTTTTTTCGCACTAGGAATGGCAGAAAATATAGATCCACAGTATCGAAACTGTGTTAAAATTTGAAAAAAAATGTCGATATATTTCTCGATTTATCATCAGTTTTCCTCTCTATAAGTTATAGTTTTTTTTCCTGCGAAATAGAATATTTCACTAAAATTAATTAAAAATTTAACTTTTTTTGTTTTTTCCAAATTCCACATAGATTGGGGCAACAATGGCAACTTTGGTGTTGGTGCCAACAACATGCTAGGCTTCAACAATCTGCCCAGCCTTATGAACTCCGGCAACTTTGGCAACAACCCGGGAAATAGCGGGAATTTCGGAAACAACTCTGGGCCCAGCAATTTCGGCAACTTTGGTGGCGGCAACGGTGGCGGCGGAGGCGGGAACACTGGCAACTTTGGTGGCAATAACGGGGGCGGTGGCAACGGAGGCAACTTTGGAAACTTCGGCAACAATGGAGGCGGCAATTTCGGCGGCAACAACAACGGCGGCGGAGGCTTCAACAGTGGCAGCAATTTCGGATCTCCCGGAGGTGGCAATAATTTTGGCAACAATGGCGGATCAAACTTTGGTGGCAATAACGGAGGAGGCTTCAATAATGGCGGCAACAACTTCGGCTCGTCAGGTGGCGGAGGCGGCGGCGGCAACTTTGGCCCCATTGGAGGCGGTCGCAACAACAGCGGCAACTTTGGAAACACTGGATTTGGCAACTTCGGAGGAAACAACAACAATGGAAACGGCAACTCTAACTTCGGAGGTGGCAACAACGGCGGAGGTGGTGGCTTCAACAATGGCTCAAACTTTGGCGGTGGAAACACCTCTGGAGGTGGCGGTAACTTCGGGCCCATTGGCGGAGGCCGTGGAAACGATGTCGAGCACTACACCATCCATATGCGAGGACTTCCGTACACCTCGTTCGAAAATGACGTCTTCAAGGTAAATTCTTTGTTTTTTTTTTAATTTCTCTTGGAGGTTACTAATGATCTTCTCTTTGCAGTTCTTCGAGCCCATCCGGCCAGCCAATGTGCGCATCAATTACAACAAAAAGGGTCTGCACAGCGGCACTGCTGATGCCTACTTCGACACCTATGAGGACTCCCAGGTGGCCATGAAGCGCCATCGAGAGCAGATGGGTTCCCGCTATATCGAGCTCTTCTACGACGGCAAGACCCGAGGTGGAGTTAATGTAAACAACGGCGGTGGTAACGGAGGCAACGGCGGAGGCAATGGAGGCGGCGGAATGGGCAATAATGGGGGCGGAAACGGTGGCGGCAACTTCTCGCGACGCATCTGAAGCTCTTCCTCTGTCCCGATTACATTGAAATTAATGTAGATCCAAGTATTTAATAAAATTATGAACAAGCCGCAACTATAAAACGCTAAGGCTCCCACATCCACGTAGGGCACTAAACAACTAATCAACTGATTTTAGAACAGACAAGATTGGTCCGACATGGAAATCACTGCTGATTGCAAGCCAATAAACTTCATACAAGAGAAAGAAACTCGGTTTTATTTAAGTATGTATTTCTTCTCTAGAAATTTCAATCCTTATATCTAAGTTTCAATTGTACATTTAAGTTTTTCTAAAAATAAACTTTTGTTTTTACACAAAATAGTGATTGTGTCAAGTGTTGTTAAGCCGAAGAGTACTAACTACTGCTATAGAAAAGGAGGGTGTGCAGTACTTTCTGTTTTTGGATATGTTATGTAGGTACACAGCTGCGTTACAGCCTTCTACATTGCCTTTCTGGCTTACGAAGATGGGCAAACAATTTAAATACAAAGGTAAGTTATGTAATAAGTAGACATATAGCGTAACACTTGATGCGGTTGTAACATTTGAACAGGTTTTGCCCCACACTAATAAAGCCAATCGTGGGGAAAACAAATAAGAAATGATGAGAAAGAATGGGTTACTCAGGGGTTTCATTACACCCTTGCAGGGTATTATAATTTTAGTCAGAAGTTTCTAATGCAGTAAAGAGTCATTTTCGACCACATATATTATATATATTCTTGATCGGAAAGAAAACAAATTTTTGTTTTGATAAGGGTTTAAAGTTGTAAAAAATGGCTAAAATTAATATTTCTTAAAATTTTAGGCTTAGTTCCGATTGATTTTTGATTCGATGCCATGATCGTATGGCAAACTGCCAGGGTGTACAAATATCAGCTTCCGGGAGTTTTTTTTTCTTTCTGGTTTATTTATAATTTAAAATACATTTTAAAAGTTTTGTCATAAATTACAAGATTACACTGATGTGATTCATTTAATAATATTTTAACAAAATCCTTTTTCAGTTTTCTTATAGCTGCTTGAAAAAATATTTTTGTAATAAACAAATGTTTGCCAGTCGTTGGTGTAACAGCTATAAGGTTATTTACGTTTAGATAGTAATTTTCACCGCTATATCTAAGTTGTTTGTATAAATTATATTAAATAAATAAGAATTAGTTGCGGAGATCCCTAAATCAGAATTTTAATACTGCAAACAAGCTCTCTTTATAATCTGGGCAAACTGATGTCGAGAGGATATACTATGTATCACATTAAAAGTAGAGCTATTGCAAAGATAACTTTGAATAGGAATTTTCCATGTGGAATTCCTTGAGAGTTCTCTAGTTCAAAATTAAGTATCTCTTCAATACTATAAGGCCTCACGGCCTTTTTCGTCTCCGGTTCTCCAAGTTAATAATATCTCATTAGCGTTTATGCCATTTGCGATCCACAGAGAAGAGCAAAATTCCACTAGTTCTCACATATACCTTTCTTTAAGACACCGTTGACAGCCCAGTATCTCAACCGCGATAGATAGATAGATAGATAGATAGCGACCTGTCAATAAAGGCTCGTGTCTATTTTGATCCAATGATCATTTCTCATAATTGTACCAATAAAATGTATGCTGAAAATAGATAACGCGTTACGTAGTATCAAGAAATTTGCTTGTGGCGGGTTATGAGATCTCGTAAGATAAAGGAAACGTATTTAAATATACTTATACTCTCGGTTGGGTTTTTGGCAGACGCCTGGCGGCCGACGGCGGCTTCAAAGTTACTTTAGCTTTCTGACAGGCGACGCGGTGACACAGCTTTTCTTTTTGCGATAAATATTTACTTAATTATGGCTTCAGCTTTTTTTCCCCTCTGTTAAGATACAGAAATGATATCACGCTAATCACTTGTATCTATTTGATAGACCTTGCCTGATGCGCGTGTCGGCTACAAAGAAAAGAGATGCACACCGACTACCAAAATGATTCCCTTATAAATTGTACTCTCCACAAAGTATTCCTTAATTTTTCTTAGAAAACTTTACTGTATTTTCTTCTAAATTTTTAACAACCCTCTAAACTATAAAATGAAAAGAAATGTTTGCAAATAATATACTGACTTTGTGACATTATATATTAGCGTAAGTATTCATAAATTGCTGCCTTACCCGGTACTGTGTATTTTCGTACATTCCCGTCATATTTTCCACCCTCGTATATCGTCGCTATACGCCAGGTGCTAATGAATCAAACATGTTCGCTGATTTGTTTATTGAGAGGCTGATTTTAAATTTGCGCAACAAGCGTTCAGATGCCGGCTTAATAGAAGCAATAAAGTAGGAATTTTCGTTTTTAAGGGAAAATCACCCACAAAAACGAGTTAATCTAGTTTAGTTTCTTGTAAATCTGAAAAAAATCCCCGGCTTTGATCTTGGCAAATGAACATCTATGTATGTACATATGTGGGCCTTATGTATTGTTTGTAACTTTACGTAGATCATCTGATAATGATTATCGTTTGAAAAAAAAATATATAGATAGATTATTCTTAAAATATAAAATTTTGGCTACTTAACTTTTCCCAAAAGTGGACCTTATCATGATTCACCAAAACAGATTTCTTCGAAATGTATAAGATAAGAAACCGAATCACTTGCAATCTAAGATAATCTTGGGATCAAGAAGATGGGAAAGGGTATCGTATCCCAAGCGATAACAAAGATAATGGTTTAAAGAACTGAAAAAAACAGGGCTTTGCAAGAGAGAAAATAGGTTAATAGGTCTGTTAATTAAGATAGCTTTAAGTTGAAATATACAAATCAATGGAAACGCTTTATTAGTTACTTAGCTTACCTTTAAAAAGTTATATTATTGCCTGAAATATATTCTTGAGTGAAGACATATTCCTAGAAATACTTAAACAGTCTAATAAAATAAAATAAATGTACATATGTATTTGTTATAAAATACAAGATAGTAAGCACCTTTAATGGCTGTTTATTTGGTTTGCAGACCAAGTCCAAGGAGTGCCCGTGAAGAATTTTTATAACGCCCTCCAAATCCCATTCATAAACTCGCCCAAAAGTCAAATCCAGGGGCTGTCACAATCGACCACTCACAGATTTTTATTTGAGCCCATAAAGAGCCCACTGGAGATAAGCGCTACGAATGAAGAATTGCTACGAGCTCCCGTTCTCCCTTAGCAGGTGAATTTTCCGCTAAATAATAGCGATTTAAGTGAGGAAATCCTAGCCAAGGTGGGCTGGGTAATATTTCTAAAGGCTAAAAGTTCCCCCAAAATTGTCTGTCAGCCAGCTGATCAATGCTAGCGGCCGAACGAATAGAGAGCGAGCGAATATGGAAAATACTGTAACGTTGTGGACGTCATTAATCTTGGCCGAGACCGCCAGGGCGACCGCGACTGCGGGTGATAAGCAGCAGTGGCTCCACTCCAGCACAACCCCTATTTGGCGAGAATGAGCAGCAGCAGCAGCAGCAGCGGCAGACGACGACAGCGGCAACGACGACGACGCCAGTCAATGCCAGAGCGCGAAGCGGTCGCGTTGACATCGGTAGCTGCTCTCCAATAATTCTCCAATAATATTCGAACGCTATCGCCCATGCTAATTGCCGCGCTGTGATACAGACTCAGTGGGGATCCGCTGAACGGATCCATCAGCACTACCAATCAATCCAAAGCTCCCAAGTTCTACTAGTGTCAGTGTCAGTGCAATCAATCCCATCCATCCACTTCCCACTTGGTATGTGGAACCTGTGGCTGCGATCGCCGTAACAGCAGCAACAACAGCAGGCGACCAAAACACGCGCTACAGGTGTGCACAGGTGATGGCGGCGGCGGTCTCTGTTCTCATTATTCGCATTCGTATTCGTGACGTTTTCGTTTTGCATCTTTGCGCCACTTTAATTGATTTTTTATAACTGAACGGGCCAAGGGAGTATCTTAACTGGCTGAAAAACTTACAAAACCAACCAGAACACCTCTCACCTCAAGTGGAATGAATCTACATTGTAAATCCCCGCGTAAAATAATTCCCCAAAAAAAAGTATAATTATATGGTGCGAATGTTTTGTTGTTGAACGAAATACTTCTGGCCTCTGTTGTGTTTGCAAAAATAATTTAGGTATATTTTTGGCAAGCTTTGAGTTTTTTGTTTGGACTTATGGAACAATATGTTCGTGCTGTATTTTTAACCCACAGCAACAGTCGGCGAGCACTGCAGATTCGAGAGATATCTTAAGTGTGGTAATTCATTGGGGCTTAAGTTTTGAGGGGCGCTGGCTTAAGGCCCCATTAAAAGAAGTATTCCAGAGACTTGAAACTGGCCCCATTCCGCTTTCAACGAGATTCTTCTTCCCCCGGCGGAGAGTGTGAGGTTTCTGTTATCTGCTAGAACAAATACTCGGATGTGTGTGCCCTCGTGTTTATATATGCTTTTCGAGTGCTTTGCAAAATCCGTGTCGTAATGCCCTGACTCAGATTTGCAATTATCAAGGCATTTCAGCTATGTGAAGCATTCTTTTTTATCCCACTGCCCACCGTTTAAGAATTTACTTCCTCTTTAAAGTGTTTGCAAAGAATTCAGGGAACGTGCATTCCCAATTGAAAGGCTTTCGAATCGAATTCATAGCCCTAATTGGATTACTAATGAACTCGAATCCAATCAAAGACTCGCAAAGCTATTAAGTTATAATTTGAGACCCATTTAAATTCGTCATGAATATCATCTGGTTTTCAGTCGCAGCCAAAACAAAAACATGGGAAAAATACAAAGCGTATATGTAAGCTCATTTATATGTATTTCGTTCAACAAGTAACGGCAGAAATCAGTGCCAGAGAGCCTGATAAATCCACTTTTCACTCGCTACTGGGGCGCCTAAGGGCCACTTCCTCGTCGACGACTATCGCCAAATCAATGAGAATTGCATGCCAATAAATTAGCAAAAATAGGCGCTATAATAGTGACAAAAGATTAAAATAATGTAATAAATCCTTAGTATATTGAAGAGTTGGTCATGGGAGCTTGGCGTTTATATGTAGCAAAAAATACCCTCATAAATTATTCCGCCATAATCCACTTTGGGGCAGAACAGCTCCTGTGCTCTAGTATTTAGTGTCAGGTTGCCTCAATGATAAGGCTAACATATATGTACATGTGTATATATGTATGTTACGGTCGGTCTATCGCTCAGTTGGGAATTTGTGTGAATCAAAACAAACATTCTACCTACTAAATGAGACACGTTTCCCTATTTAAAAAGTTGGAAAAACTAGACAATGGGTTGGAGATTTTCAATCGATTTGCATCGAAGTTTTTCCCAGCTCTAGTTTCACTTTAGAGTTTTTTAAAGGAAAAGTATCTTTAAAGAAATTATATATGTACATATATAAAGTGTTATTTAATTTAATATATCAAAATATAAAAGCAAAACTATTTTTAAAGATTTTTAGAGGAAAACACATTGAACTGTTTGTATTTGCTATTATGAT
Source organism: Drosophila ogumai (assembly GCA_018904815.1). Lineage (NCBI taxonomy): Eukaryota > Metazoa > Arthropoda > Insecta > Diptera > Drosophilidae > Drosophila > Drosophila ogumai. Next base: position 51,617 of record JAEIIJ010017286.1, on the reverse strand, counting down.
CCGTCTTCCAAATATATTTTCAATAAACATAAATTAGAATTCCTGCTCTCAGCTATAATCTTACCTGACAGAAATCGGAAATCAAATGTGATGAGCGTTTATGAGCAGAAAATACAGTTTCCAATCGCTGCCATATCGTGCCGCTTTGAATTAACCGCTGATGTTGTTACCTGCTCACCGGCATGTTATACAGCTGTTATTATTTTGTTATTAATTCGCCCATTTTAGCGGCACTTATCAGCCGAGATGCTTGCACAGCTTGTTAGGCCCTCATGCTCCGCCCAGGGCGAACTCAATAGCCGATACGATGCGATACGTTTGTTTATACTCTGTATTTCATATTGATTTATTCCGATTCGTTGCAGACACTCTCTACCCTGGCAACCAGCGCCCGCTCCCCCGATAGCTCCGATAAGAAGATAATTAAACTGTAATACATTTCCCTGATGGGCCATTTTGCTACTGCTGCTGCCTGTGCCTTTTGCCGGTGTTAATTAAGCCTTCACACACTTAAGTGTGCCACTTGAGATGTACACAGTGCTATAGGCCGCCTTATCGCCAGCCGGATTCGGCCAACGGTGTAGACAAAAGTAAAGAGTGATCTCACAGATAACGCCGCCGCGGAATCGGAATCGGATTCGGATTCGGTATCGGTATCAGAGGCAGCGGCAGTTTTCCCAGTCCAAGTCGCCGTCTGCCGGCAGCAGCAGCATATTCATAAATAATCTTTGGCCGCGGCCACATCGGTGCAGATCGGCGGATCAACTCCACTCCCAAGTCGTGGCCATTCAAAAGGAAGTCGGTCTTGTGACTTCGTCGCGTTGCAGATAATTGAATTTAATGCACAAATGAGACCAAGGAATTTGCTTTCATAAAGCCATACGACTCACATGCACCAGTGACGAATGCAATCCCTCAGCTTGCATTGTGTGCCATAGCCGCTGACGCGATCGAGATCGAGATCGAGACCGAGCTCCAGATATTTCACTTCCGAGTCGCCGCTTAGCACTGCCGTCCGAAGATGAAGGTGACCAGGAATGGAGGGCAGACCCTGCTCATAGCACCATCACCGCAAGCGCGTCTTACGCCCCTGCGCACCTACTCCAATGCCTCGTCCTTGGGCCATCATCATGACAGGACTCCTGGGAGTCCCCTGCCGGAGGGAGATGACGAGGAAGGAGGTCTCGGCTATACCCACACGCTGGTGAGTAAAAACGAGGGAGAAAATGTGTTCGAGATGTCCTTGGAATTAGAAGTTTAGTTTACAATTTGTAAAAATATTAAAAAAATATTATTTAGATTTATTTTATTTATTTAAAAAAAAAAAAAAGATTAATTTTGATTAAATATATACTATAAAAAAAGGGAAAAAAAATAAATTCACATAGATTTACATTAGAAATTTAATAATTCAATATATTTCCGTATTCTCCCGGATAATTATTATTACTTTTTTGTCTAGTATGAGAATAATGATTTTTTTCTGTAGTTTAAATACTTATTTAATATATATGATAGCTTGCATATTTCATGTCTTTTTTTCCATGTCACTTCTACTAATAAAAGTGTAAATACAGATTACTTGATCTTCATACAAAGTAAAGGGAAACCTAAACTATTGTTGAAACTATCAAGATATCATTAGCCCCTCTAATAGCTCAAGATTTATCTGGTATCTAGTATCTAGATAGCTTACGCTATTACCCATTCCAGATAATTTCGATCAACATTAATTCAAGATTATATAACAAGTAATTTTTACATCAAGATGCTATCACCTGACACGGCGTTACTCTCTATTGACTTGTTTGTTTGCGGTTAGTTGCATTCGGTTGTCAATATTTCTCCAATGCTGATCAAAGGCATGTTGTTCAATGCTAGGCAATACCATAAATACAAACATAGTTCCGTCTACTCAGAAGTAGAATCGATGCTGGTTTTTCCATTATATTTTCCGAATTTCCCCCGGGCCCATCGCCTCATTCTTTTAGGTTCCACATCAATTTTTGTTCTTGCGTTTTTCGTTGTGCCAAAAAAAATTAAAATATTCTCTTCAGTCGGTGAAACAATAATCTCAATGTGAGTCTGTTCTATTCTGTATTCAAGGGAGCCCAGACGTAGGAAAGTGAATGTTTTATAATGATTTATCTAATATTTGCACTGGCTTCATGTTTTAATCAACGCTCATTTGAATTTTATGTGAATCACAACACCTTTTTTAGTTGCCAGTTATGATTATCGTTAATGTGGTTTATTGAGGGCGCCGTTGAAATCGGCCAGTTATCACGACGGCAATTTTATTGATCGAGAATTGATTGATTGTTTTACAATGGCAATCCGATTCATAAGCGTGAACCGTGGTATATTACCGTGGCAAATACCTTTAGCGGTAGCGCATCAAGTGCTAATCCATCAAGTCGGGTAATGCCATGACGAATTTCCCGAGACGAAAATTAAATAAATATTCGATTATTAACTGAGCCGTAAATACCCGTGCTAATAGGAAAATACATTTATCTATTTAAAGCCCACAAATGTGTTTGCATTAGAGCACCCACACCCCCACTGACCTCACACCAACACCTGTTTGTTATTAATTTTTTTATCGTAATTGGTTGACTGGAAACTCCCGAGTTGATAATAAATTGCTGTGTATTATATTTGTATTTACATAAACACGTCGGTACGGCGCTTAGATTCGGCAATTCCAGCCTTGTCACAGTTGGTTTTATTAGCACGGGGCTTTACTCGATTATAATTAGTTGACTAGAACCGATTTTAGGCCTGTCACCGATCCCTGAATGCTCTTACTGTTGAATAAAATTGTAAGATGCCTTAAGAGATACAGCTTCTTGCGGGGTCGATCTAAAAACTAAATTCAAATAGTTGTATTCCTGTCTTATGAAACTTTTCGGGAATACAAAAATATATTATACATTTTTTAAACTATAGAAACATCTTCTAATGAAACATAATTTAATATTTCAACTGCTCACATTTTCGATGAGGGTATAATTGAGTTCAATACGCCTTTACAAACATGTTTTCTTGTTTTACTTTTTCCCCTCATGTGATTAACATGTGACTATTTACTTGTTTTTTCATTTTATTTGCTCGTTTTTTGTTTGTAGTTTTTTTTTTTAGTTCCTGTCATGTGCCTGTCCAATATTCGAATGAGATAATATCCGCCTGAGGAAAATGTTGATCGGGTTTTTTATAATATTAAGAAAACTTCCCCCGAATAAAATAAAGGGTTTCTGATTTATTACTTAAATGGAATTGCTAGTTAAATGTTTATTAATGAATTTCCCTTGCAGTCCAGATAAATCCAACGCAAACCAAAGTCATCTGAGATATTCTAATTAACACCTTTAGATATTAACAACAATAAATCTGGGGAAACGTAGCTTATCTTTTGACAGAGGCAATTAAAAAAAAATAAAGTATCCACACACTCGAGCATCCAATTAGGCATCCCAGGAAAACCTTAAAAAAATTCAACAATAAGTTCTAAATGAAATAGCTGCAATTTATGAAAGGAAATGAGCTTTTCAAGCAATTGATCACCCAAAAGCCTGAATAAGGCATTATCCACTCCGCTCTTATCACGATCCATCCATCAAAATCGTGTTGTTATCAATAATCACTTCGATTTAGTTAGTTTGTTTGAGGTTTGCCTAAATAAAAGCCGTCTTATTGTTTTACCATTAGAATGGATGGGAGTTATGAGCTCTAGCAATAATATTTTTAATGGGCCATAAAGATATCATAAAGTAATCTAGCTAAAATTATATATATTTTTTATGGCCTGGTATTTGCGCTCACGCGCTGGGGATTTATCTTCTGGCCGTGTATCTCGCCGAATGGCCCACATACACCGCGAGATGCTAAGCACGCGCGATATTTGCCCAAAGATTTCATTCAATTTTTAATTAATTTCGGTAGCTTTTGCGGCTTTCATCCTTTTGGGTGTGCGTCAGGTGTTGTTGCCATTCGGCCCTTATCGCAGCTTCTGGCGGATTGGGAGGTGTCTCTAGCACCGCCTGAGAAGCTGGCTCCCCAGTCGCCACACAGTTTTAGCCAAGATCACTTTGTTTTATCGCAAGCCTGCTAATTTCTATCATATGAGCTCGAAAATGTCGCCTCACAGAAAAGTAAGTAAATTATCATATCGCCGATATAGCCCGCAAACACAGCGGATCTCTCGCACTCCCTGCCTTTGGATGTACCATTAAGGCTTGTGCGATGCCTGATCTTAGATTTGGGGAATAATTAATACATCAAAGTTAATTTCTTGTGTATGACACAAAGTTAATACTTCCAAGTAACGTTTCCTTAAGTTGGAGTCGTCATGTGATATTCATTACATAGACCTGCTTCATGGTTTTACTGAAAGTGACGACAATTCTATATAACCTTGACCAAGGCCAGTTCAACTGAAATGTTTATAGTTATTTGAGTTTAAAGAAAATGGATAGATGGTTGGGAATGGAATAATGGAGACTAGTCTGAGAATACCTAGACAACACCTTATACCAATGCACATAATAATTTAATATCTATAATAATAATATCTTCTGATGACATTAATGTTTTTGAAAAAGGCATACAATGTACTCATTTTGCAAAATTTATTTAAATACAAGTTAAGACTACAAATGATTTGATTTAATATGATCTTTTTAAGACCTTTAAAAATCATTCCTCAATCTTTATGGAATATATTTGACATAAATCAGGGTGTTTTTTACACCAGATATATTGAGATTGAGTTATTGCAAAAAAGTGTTAGTAGAATGCTATAAGATAATTAAAATTTACGTTGCTAATTTTTAAAAGAACAGAAAGATTTTTATAGGGATACTTGCTCTATAGGTAATCTGATATTAGAAATTCCTTTAAAAATATCAATATTTATTATTTTATATATTTATTATTTATTTATCAGACTCGAATTTAAAGACCTATTAAACTTTAATACAATGACTAAACTTAACTTAACAGAAACATAATGCCCGATGTCTGCCCTACACTGCTCAATGGGCTAAGCAGTTCACTGATATCTAACAGAATGTGATAAAGCTTTCACTCTCTTAACGGTCGCTCTTAAAGTGTCGATTCAGTTTATTTCCTGCATACATATATCAGTTTCCTGCAAAATATGAAAGTCAATGATTATGGGCTCTGTTTACAACCCGACTAACAATCTATTCCCGTGTAGGGCTACCTTTATCGCTTTTAAGGGGTAAGGCAGCTTGGATTGACCAAGACAATAATAGTAATAATAATGAAATTTAAAATAGTGCAGGCGTACTCGTACTAAAACAACCGCTTCACTTAAATATAATAAATCCGAGAGATGCTCGAAGACATGTGACCCAATGCCTAGTCTACACATTGAGACTATTAAAGCAAGTAATCACAATTTATGCGGCTTAAGTGATCCAACACAGTGGGCTAAATGCTAGCAAAGGCTCACTAAAAATCCTGGGGTACCTCAGGATTGGCTAACAGGTCACTGAGCTTAAAAAAAAATCTTCCTCTTTTTCAAGTTATTAAATAATTAAGTTGAATTGATACCAGGATGTATGAACTAGTTGAGAATTTAAGCACACGATTTCTGATGATGCCACTATTTTGAACGTATTTTATTATTATAAGCCCTGAAAAAGCCCAAGATTATTTTTCAAAAATACAATCATGGAAAATCCTGTACAACGCATCGCATTTACTTCCAACTTATTAGTTCGGAACTCCAAGGCTTGCTGAACTTTAGGATTTGTCTAAGGAATGTAGTCAACTTATTGATACATTTAGCGATTTTTCATATATGCAGTTTGATAATAACGGTAAAGTTTTTATTTTAAAAAACATATTTACATTTAATCCCATAACGAAAACTATAACCCACTGTGCGCATTTAGTGTCAACCAAGCGCTTGGCATTTTCACTTTTTTTGCCGTTGACCAGACCCCAGATTATTAAATTTATGAAATTCTATTGATGTTTACACGCAAACTTTGACCGCTCGAGAGTCACTCACTGGCCCATACGTACTCGTAGATGTGAACTACTTATAAGTATATCTTGAGACTGCGGCACCAGACGAGTGCGTCGGTGTTTGTGTACTAAATTTAATGAAATCTTGAGTTTAAGCGGCACCGGATTGGTCTCCATCCTCATCACACTATTCAGTTGGACTGAAAACTTTGCCCGGGTCACACGCTGCCGGGAATATCTGGCCATATCGGAATTTAAATTCGGGAAATGAGCCCGATCTGTGCCATGGATGTGACGAAACCGTGTCCGTATCGGTCCCATCTCTGATAGTGCGCCATCGATCGCGTTGAACTGCTATAAACCCATTAAATCCGATCGTCTGTCCCGAAGTTCCGCTCCCTTTCCCGATCCGCCACAGCGGACACCTGGCAATATGGTTTACTTCGGCGATCGGCACCGCGATCGTGATCGCAATCGCGATCGGAACAATCAGAAAGTCGAGCGAATCATCCACGATGAGGAGTTCGGGGAGGAGAACGTCGAGCTGGTGGACTCGGAGTGGGCGGACTTCGAGAAGTTCATTTGCCAGTTGCGCAAGCGGCGCAGCAGTGCCTTGTCCATGGAGGAAGAGCTGCGCCACGTGCAGCGCCAGCCGAAGATCAAGTCGCACGCCTTCTATCCGTGTCCTCCGCCCGCCGAAAATGCCCGCGACTCGGACTCGTCGGACGAAGATGATCCCATTGGATACATCGATACTCTCGTAAGCATTGTAGAATTTCTGAGGATCTGCAAAAGAAAAAAAGTTACTACGAGGCAAATCCAATATTTTGCTTGGTAACACAGGGCAATCAAGTCTTATCTATATCTGTCTCAGGAACTTGCATACTGCTTTTATAAGTGCTCGTACAGCTGCGGTGAAAATGAAAGAAATGGGGTTAAAAAATAATAATAATAAAATATGAAAAATATTGTTTATATTAAATATTTTTTTTATATATACATATATATATTTTTTTTTTTGCTAAGAGGTATTTATAGAGTAAAAATCAGTGAAGGATTAATTAATATTGAAAGTCTATCAAATCAAAAATCGATTTGAATCGATAAGTTCAGGTGAATTTCCATTTATAATTTTTAAAAACTATTAAAGATTGGATTTAGCACTAGGACACTTACTTATATTTAGTATTATATGTAATTGCCCTGTAAAAAAAATAAATATTTCTTTTAAAAATAAGGCTTTATTTATAAAACGGAAATTTCAGTTTTTAAATTTTTAAAACGAAAAATTAAGGATTTAAAATGATTAAAACTGAAAATTCTGGTTTTAAAATAAAACATTATAGAAAATAATTAATTGTACAGGAAATAATAAATCCGTTTTAAAGCTTTTGAATTATTGTCTGACCTGAGGTTAAGTGAATCCCACACAAACTTTTATGGCATGAGGCAATCAACCTAAATCAACTACAAAATAAAGATAATATATAATTATTTGACTTTTAATGCAAATTTCCACAATAAACTAAAATTACTTTTACTTAAACCTCACTTTTGATATGTATCTCTTTAAAAATATCTCATTTCTCGATTATAAAATTGTGCATCACAATCATCACCTTGACTGTATATATAGACATACGTTACGTCTTGTATCGTCGTGATAGTACTACCAATAAGTCTGATTATCCATATAATTTTTATTACCCAATTTTGGTGACGCAAAGAGCTTCAGTTTTTCTTTTTTTATCAATGCTCACGTAAAGGCTGTCGTAAAATATCTTTATTTTTTTAATGAACATCTGTTTAGCTATTGTAAAATATAATTATGCCAGATCTACAGTGATTTAAATGAAGCTCAATGAAACAATCAAGAAAACGCGCCTCCTTTCATTGTAGATTTTGCAATGAAATTTATCCTATATATACATTTTCGCAATTTCGAATTGTTTATTATTCGAGTCTTAACGATATTGAAATTTAGCCAGACGCTGTTTTATTTGCACTTTATTCGGCACACACATCTGCCGTGAAACCATCGATCAAAACAAAAACTTTTTACGATTTCTGAATGGTTTTCCAAGCTTTTCGGTCGCTTTCGCCGCCTTTCCTGCCAGTTCCCAGTTGACTCTGGCCATTTTCCCGCGTCTATTCGCATCTGGGCCTTCTTCTGCAAAAGCAATGCAAAAACAGTGTGCGACGAATGACAAAGCAGCGGGCCAAAGACATTAGCTATTTTTAATCCGATTATAATGAATAGTGTTTATTATATTTAAACAAGCAACAACTATTGCTCTTACCACTGCCTAAGGGTAGTAGGGTGCCGGAAAAGAGTGGCCAGCAGTAGGTGAGCACTGTGCAAAACCCCCTTTGATTGTAGAGAACTCCCAAAACACTCAAATCAAAAACATGCGATTATTTCAAGAGCACATCTTAAATTGATAATACATTATCGTGCAATTAAATTTATGAGCCATTTCGAAATACCAAGGCAATTGCTTTTGATGGCCGAGCAGCAGACAGAATGGGAAAACAATTCTCCCAAAATTTCATATTTGTGTAAACATAGCGTTTTTGAATAAGTATTCCTTCGGGCCGTTTTTTAAAAATATTCGACACAGCGTGCTACCCTGGCGCAGCGTCTAGCCAAAAGAAATTTTCAATAATTTTCCACACACAGAGCGCCGAAAGCTCGACAAGTCAGTTTAGTTTCAAAAAGTTTACGCCACCGCAAGAAGCCTCCTTCGTGGTCGTGGCGGTCGGAAGTCTAGCGAGATCGGAAATCAATAGAAAATGGAAACGGTCGTTTGGAAAAGCGGATTAATAGGGAACCTATAGGCAAGCCAGTGCTCTGGGATCAGTTCGATAAATCAAAAATCTATATTCGAGGAAACCCGTGCACGGGTGCTGCTGTGTGAAATGTTATAAATAAAATTGCAATGAATTTTACAACCGCCGCATTTCCGAGACGGGGCTCAAGGGCAGCTGCGTCGTCCACCTCTAATTACGTCTGGCAGTGAGAATCGGGGACTCATCGTACGTTACCACCACGGCGGCCGAGATAACCGAGAACTAAAAATAATATTGGCCAACAAGATGCGACACAAATATTCGGCCAACAGCCACAGCCAACAACAGCCGCGGGCGTGTCAAAGGCCGCCGCCGCCGCCCGAATTCGTGTGACTGCAACTGCAACTGCGATTGTGTGACGTGACTTGAGTGTGATTTTGAGTTTGAGTGCGGGACCTCGTTCGTGTGCATCGCTTGCTTCATGTTTAACAACAGCCACTCGCACCAGGATGAGTACATTCGCGAATACGCCTTCGAGCCGGAGCTGCTGATCAACCGCGAGGACTATCGGCGCAGGGAGGAGCGAGAGCGCGCCCACAAGAACCACTCCACGCCCGTGCGCCAGCGCTGGGATGATATCATTGCCAAGCAGAAGGAGCAGCATCGCAATCAGAGCATCGATCCGCCCGGCGATGACAAGAACCAAATCGAGATCGAGATCGAGGCCTTCTACTATGTGAGTGGCCCCCGGTAGGGCCACGTAGTCGTAGTCCGCATCCGTGTTCATGGCCAGCGTTGCAGCGACACACATACCCCCTTACATTGACCCTCAAAGCGCAACACAGAAAGAAATCACCCTGAAGTTTACCCTTAAAATCAATAATGATATTAGTTTCGGGAAGGGAATTGCATATGTACTTGGTAAAGTGTTGTGGCAAAGTCATTTTATTATTAAACTTTTGGATAAACAAACAAATTTAAGGAATTTGAAACATTTTTCATAGCGATGACTCAAAAATTGTTAAGGATTTGAAATCAATAGAGATGGTGTCGGAGAATATGCTACAAAAACTAAAAATTAATTAATACTTATTGATTTGGATTCGATATAGAAACATCAGAAGCTTTGTTCTTCTCAAGCTCTACTTTAAACGCAAATATTTTAAATAGGTTAATCCTACATTGTAAAACGATTTCTTTAAATACCCCTATCTGGGCCACCAGAATTTTTACACTTTAAGCTTTCATTACGACCTGGTTAGTAAAGTATATCATACTTTCTTTATAATTTTCATTTCTGAACAGTGTTTATAGAAATATTTAATCCGCAAATAAACACAAAGGTATTTGTTCTTTAGTTCACAACAAACCTCTTGCACTGACCCCCAAAGAACACAGAAAAAATTTACCCTGAAGTTTGTCCTTTAAATCATAAATAAATTTGATGCGCTATCAGACCTAATTCAATTTTATATACTTATTTGTGGGGAAAATCGAGAATACTATAAAGTAAATTGAGACAGTTAGTAAGCAGAAATTAATTTAGTAAAATAAATACATTTTAATGTTTATTACCTGAATCTTAAAGATTCCTTAATAATTTATTCTTTCAATTAAGATAGTCTTAACATGAGATACCATAAAAATCGTACATATACTTAGCAAATAATTAAACTTATAATTAAACCGTATATTATTAGTTAATTTTTATAGTTTGATTTCAATTTATAGTTTCAAGACAAAACAAATGATCTGTAAATTATCTATTATAAATTAAATGCTTAGTGTATGTAGTTGTCTGTGAACTTCCTCTACTTTGTCATCAGTTCTCTTGCTCTTGGCATTTGTCTAGAATGCTTTGAGCAGACATTTTTGTTTGTTTCTACAACAAAGTACAACAAACATATAATTTTCGATTTAAAATATATTTATTTAGGTTGATAATAATATGAAATTGGGTACATTTGAAGTTTTTCTTCGCAATGCCAAACACTTAACTAATTTATAATTTTCCTTAACAGATGTATGGTCGTTATACCAAAGATCTAGGAGAATTTGCCAAGGATGAAGCCAGAAAGCTCAAAATACTCGAAAAGCGACGAAAGCAGGAAGATAAACAAAGGAATAAGGTAAAATAAAATAGAACGCTTTAGCATCTCTCACCCACTCACAGATAATATATTATTATTCACGAACTTGCTCTCGATTTGAATGCAAACTATACGAGAAAACTAAATATTAAAGGTATGATCATGCAGAGATATTTATCATCATGTCAAGTAAATTTAAAAGGTGGCCTGTACCTCAACTGTGGGGATCCTCGAGAACGTATCAGTTTATAAAGCAGCAGTGCTGGGAAATATTTTCAGGAACTGCTAGGCAAGCATTCGACCCGGGCGAAGCGGGTGTCCTCATGGATCTGGAAGCACACGATAGCCCGGCTGGGCGAGGACTGGGTCTTCCTGGCGCTGCTGGGCATCATTATGGCGCTGCTGTCATTCATCATGGACAAGGGCATATCCATCTGTACAAACGGTAGTGCCGATTTTAATCGATTTTCAGCCTGATTTTAGTACCCATTACGTGTCTATATACCTCCAGCGCGCATTTGGCTGTATCGCGACCTGACGTCACAGCCTTTTGTTCAGTACATCGCGTGGGTCTCGCTCCCAGTCTGCCTCATATTATTCTCGGCCGGCTTTGTCCATCTCATCGCACCGCAAAGTATAGGTAAGCGTTTAGATTACAAGTCTTAGAATCTCATAAATCATGCAATAGTTTTGAGTAGTTTAATTTTGAAAGTTTTCCTAACCCGTAATAACCAATTGTACACCTTGAAAAAGCCATAGTTTTCTAGCATATCCTATTATCCCAGATATCTTATCAGTTTCTAAGGTTATATCCAACATAATTTAGAAGTGTTTTCAGTCCTTAACCCACTTTATACAATCAATAATTCAATCACAAATGCCAAGTAGTTTAATCTTACAAGATTGTGTGCTTGATCCTTTTCTCCATTTACAAATATTAAAACTTTCTTTATTCGATGACATACCTTATTATTTAATCACCAAAGTAGTAACAATTATGAATTCCCTTTCAAAAGTAGTTTGCTTGATTAAATAAATTAACTTTTTCTTGAAATGTCCTCATAACTTTCTTGAACTGAAATCGGTTTTCCAAAATTGTAGAAATTGTATGAATTTTGTGCTTACTTACTTTACTTCTATGGTTGATCAGGGTAAAGGAACTGAAAGTTTAAAGTCTGTAAAAGCAATTCCCAAGTGGACTAGGCTCTTTCTTCCCACAACCAAAATCTAAGAGATCTCGTAGGGCCCCAGGGTTTTGTTAAGTTTGATACTGAAGATATTATATTGATATTGACCCACACATAGTACCACTGCACTCCGGCAGCTGCCCACTCCAAGCACTCTTGGCACCATCCAAAAGAAACTGTGACCCCCCTGTGTCTGTATGTTAAATACTCGAACCACTAACAACTCAGCTTCTTGCTCCTCAACTCCTCTACTAGTCACTAACCCCTGCGAGTATGATCAATGCAAATCTATATAACCACAACCAAAACCTGTGTCTAGGTTCCGGTATACCCGAAATGAAGACCATACTGCGCGGCGTTCAGTTGAAAGAGTATCTCACATTTAAGACATTAGTGGCCAAGGTGATTGGTTTAACGGCAACTCTGGGCAGCGGTATGCCATTAGGAAAGGAAGTAAGTATAAAAATTGATCTCACACTGCATGCCACATGCCGCTGAGGCGCGAAAGTGCAATTTGGAAAATCTATCTACAAGTCTCGCATCCGTATCTATGTCTCTCTCCGTGCTTCCCCAGGGTCCTTTCGTACATATAGCAAGTATTGTAGCACAATTATTAAGTAAACTTGTCACATCATTCCAAGGCATATATGAGAATGAGTCGCGAAACTCCGAAATGCTGGCGGCAGCCTGTGCCGTCGGTGTGGGCTCCTGCTTTGCCGCGCCCGTCGGTGGTGAGTAGATATCTCTATGAGATGGCCTTCCCTCCTACATTTGAGGCTCTTCTGATCCTTATCCTTTCACAGGTGTGCTCTTCAGCATCGAGGTCACCACCACGTACTTTGCGGTGCGCAACTACTGGCGCGGCTTCTTTGCAGCGGTGTGCGGTGCCACTGTCTTCCGGCTGCTGGCCGTTTGGTTCCAGAACGCCGACACTGTGCGGGCCCTATTCCTCACGAACTTCACCACCGAGTTTCCCTTCGATCCTCAGGAGCTGTTTGTTTTCGCCTTGATTGGGTAAGGTTTTAGTCTGAGTAAGGGTTCTCTTTAGAGGCTAAGGGTTTACTTCCCGTTTCAGGCTCGTGTGCGGCCTGGGTGGCGCCTCCTACGTGTGGGTCCATCGCCGATATGTCCTCTTCATGCGCTCCAACAAACGCATGAACAAGTTCCTGCAGAAGAAGTAAGCTAACTCCTGTTTATTTCCGGTGTTCCTTAAGCTTAATTTCTTTTGACTTTTCAGTCGCTTCCTGTATCCTGGCTTCCTGGCTCTGCTGGTCTCCAGCATATCCTTTCCCCTGGGCACTGGCCAGTTCCTGGCCGGCGAACTGAGCACCCACGAGCAGGTGACGCAGCTCTTCAGCAATTTCACGTGGTCGCGCGATGACCTGACCGTGGAGCAGGCGGCGGTGGTGACCCACTGGATGACCGGCTACACCAGCGTGTTTGGAAACCTGGTGATATACACCCTTTTCACGGTAGGTGCGGCTCTGGAGGAAAGTAACTCTGTTACTGAGCAAAACCCTTGTTCTTTTTGCAGTTTATGTTCTCGATTATCGCCTCCACGATACCAGTTCCTTCGGGAATGTTTATTCCGGTTTTCAAGATCGGCGCTGGATTCGGTCGGTTGGTGGGCGAGTTCATGGCGGTTACCTTTCCACATGGTGTCCGGTACGGCGGTCGGCTGTCGCCCATCATGCCCGGGGGCTATGCCGTGGTCGGGGCGGCCGCCTTCTCCGGCTCCGTGACGCACACGGTCTCCGTGGCCGTGATCATCTTCGAGATGACCGGTCAGATCACGCATGTGGTACCGGTGATGATTGCCGTGCTGGTGGCCAATGCCGTGGCGGCGCTGCTGCAACCGTCGATCTACGACAGTATTATATTGATTAAGAAGCTGCCGTACCTGCCCGATCTCCTGCCCTCCAGCTCCGGCATGTACAGCATATTCGTGGAGGACTTTATGGTGCGGGACGTGAAGTACATATGGCACGGCATCTCCTACCAGAAGCTCAAAGAAGTCCTCAAGGCGAACAAGACGCTGCGCTCGCTGCCGCTGGTGGACAGTCCGGACAACATGATCCTGCTGGGCTCCGTGCAGCGCTACGAGCTGATCAAGATGATCGAGAAGCACATAGGGCGGGAGAAGCGCATGGAGGTGGCCCAGAAGTGGCAGAAGGAGGCACAGGAGCGGGCCCTGGAGGAGGAGAAGAAGAAGCAGGAAGTGGAGCTGAAGATGCGACGTCCTTCACGATTCGAAGTGCTCCCGGCTCCGGATATTCTCAGCCTCCGGCAGATTGCCAACGACGAGATGCTGCCGCCCAAGAAGCGAGCGGAGACGATGCACAGTTCGCTGGCACCCAGGAAGTCCATTCTGAAGAAGACCAACTCCTTCAACCTGAAAACCTATACACCGCAGCCGTTGGCCCATAGTCCCAGCATCACGCCATATACGACGATAACGGGGAACTCTGAGTTCCGCATCCGCTCGGCCTTTGAGGCCATCTTCAAGAAGTCCACCACGCTGCAGGACGTCCAGCCGGATCCGGAGACGGGCTCCCTATCGCCTGCCGCCAGCCATAACGAGGTTGAGGTCCAGCGCACTCCAAGCACTCCGGGTGTTTCCAAAAAGGTTCAGCTGGTAAGTTTATACATATGGGGTTTATTCTGGGTTAGTGGGTTGCGTTTTCCGGGATGCCAATCTGGGAATCTCTCATTTCAAGCATGCACAAAGTAATTGGAATTTTGTAACCGATCAAATTATGCTGGTAAGTAGGTTTCCTAACCACTAACCAACTTCACTCTCTTGTCATTCATTAAGAATCCAGTTAGATTTTAAAAGTCTTAAAGAGAAATGTTAACCCCATTTAATATCTGCAAGCAAGTAAACCCTATTTCAACGGAACCCACAACATTGGTAAGGCAAGAAATGGTTTAAATAATAGTAGAAGAGCTAGAAACATCTAAGGTAGAACTAGTTTACAAAGCAATAAATAAACTTTATGCTTTCACAAAGCCTGCTGAAAAGGATAGCACGGAAATTGCATTATCAAATAGTGGGGATAAGTCAAGTCCATCACCAGATCGGCCGAGCATTAAGTTTAAAACAAATAAAGTAGCAGATGTAAATAATTCGCCACATATAGTTCCAAGAGAAAGGTGCACGAAAATTCGATTTGCCAACGAAGTTAAAGACGAAAGTTCGCCTTCGCATAAGAAATGTTTTGCCAAAGAACTAAATGGAATGGGTTACTCCATAGAAGATATCGATGAAGTAGAAAATCCGGAAACCGAAGGCCAGGTGATTATATTCATTATGCTCGAGAGACAAGAAATAAAATATGTAGTAATGATTACTAACTAAACCTAAACAAACCCTATTTCAATTCTTTTTTGTCTTGACTAACCCAAAACAAGAGCGTTCAAAAGACGAAGTCAGTGCAGCTGGTAGGTCTGGGACAAATACGTTACTATTTTGCAATTACTTACTCAGATATATAATTTATTTTTATTTGCAGCCCAGGGAACGGGTCATTGACATGTCGCCGGAGGACCAGAAGCAATGGGAGCTCGAGGAGATGTTGAAGCCGATCGATCTGCAAAAGGCCAATGTCCATATCGATCCCTCGCCCTTCCAGCTGGTGGAACGCACCTCTATACTTAAGGTGCACTCGCTGTTCTCCATGGTGGGCATCAATCACGCCTATGTCACCAAAATCGGGCGACTTGTGGGCGTGGTGGGCCTCAAGGAGGTAAGATTTAAAGGATCATTTATAGAAGAACCCGTCCTTATTGCATGATTTCCATTCAACAGTTGCGCAAGGCCATCGAGGACATCAACAGCAACAACTTCGTGGCTCCCAGCCGGGACGAGGAAGCAGAGGAGAAGCCTGCAGTGGAGAAGCCTCTGCTGTCGTCAAACGCCAGCGACAAGGCCGTGGATATGACCGTTACCTCGATGGACTCGGCCCTGTCCAACTCCGAGAACTGTTCGGACATTGAAATGGAGCACATAAAGCACACGGATAAGGGCGCAGTGACGCTCACCATGCCGCAACAGGAAGCCACTAACCAAGGCCCAACAACGGCGGACACAAAAGCCACAGAGAACGGCGGACATGCTTGAAGCGCAGATGAGATCCGCCTGCAGAATAGTACATACGTTACGTATACGTCATATGTTTGTAAAGATCAGTTAAAAAGAAAACCTATCATAAGTTACTTCTTACACGAGTTAGTCATCAATGTTATTATGTATTTATATCTCGCTAGTTCATAATGTCAAAGATATCGTGATTTATATATAAGTTGAAAAGAAAATTAAGTCACCAAACGAATCTTACTGTTGGCTTTTATTTGGATTTACTGATGAGGGACTTAATGATGTGATAAACGTTATTAACTTAATTTCGTTGAATACATATGGAGCTATTCTTAAAGAGAGTCTAAATAACCTTATTAGTTGTCAAAAAAGTCCCATATAAAAATATTAGCTTAAACAATTTAAAAACGATGAGTACCTAACGGAAGTATTGAAAAATCGATTGGCTTATCGGCTTGTTAAGGCAGTGTTGGGTAGCGTACGAAATAATTTAACAACATCGATGCTGGAAAAGGGCATCGATGTATCGTCTTGACGACAGCGAAAAGTTTAAAAGTTTAAAACAACCGGCACGTAATAAAATAAATAATACATAAATGTGGTAGATAATTATTTGTGGTATTCCCAATAAATAAATAAAAAACTTAAAATATCGGCAGCTGGAAACAGCTGTTCCGCTTTCGATATATTCCTTCAGACGGATTTGCCAGTACAGAAAGAATACCCCAAACAAAAATACTATGAGCTAGTTGAAAACCTGAAATAAGTGGCAGCACTGGTGAGCGGGGACATGATAGAATTATAATTAAAAATAATTATAATTAATTAAAATTGTATCGTGAGCGGCGGTTAGGCTGCAGCCGGCTGCAAGGTGTGTGCCCCAATATATATTTATAGATAGTGCAACGGAGTTCCCGGCGCTGTTGTCCCACTTTGTGTGGCGCGGGGTGTGGTTGAAAAAGAAAAAAAAAGAAGAGGCGAAGACGAAGACCCGAGAAGCCTGAAAAAACGCCTCCGGGGCGAACGCACAATACAATAACAATTTGTCCAGTCGATCGGCATGGAGCTGGGCTAATCATTTATGCCAAACGCAGAGAGAGAGCACCTAATTAGCATATCAAATTGGATGACGGCACTGCTGCTGCCGCCGACGGCGGTCATCTTCCCCCTGCGAAACCCCGACTAAGACATCATCTCTGCTCATCTGTTTTCCCAGTTTTGGCCACTGACGACGCATCGCTCCTTCAACCAGGGTCGGCAATGTGCTGGACAAGATGTCCCGACTCGCTGATTACTTCGTAATTGTCGGCTACGACAGCGATAAGGAGAGTAAGTTGATTTGCATTCTCCCTGCAAACAATGGTAATCCCCAACGGCGTCTCAATTTCCTTCCACAGAGACCGCCAGCAATGTGGGCGGTCAGCCGACTTGCGGCAAGATCGTGCAGCGCTTTCCCGAGAAAGATTGGCCGGACACCCCCTTTATCGAGGGCATTGAATGGGTGCGTTCCCCGCCAGCTCATACATATCCATATCGGCTTACGCCCCACCTTATCGGTGTTCCCCTCTTCCGCAGTTTTGCCAGCCGCTGGGCTGGAGCTTATCGTACGAGAAGCAGGAGCCCAAGTTCTTCGTCTCCGTGCTGACGGACATCGACACGAACAAGCACTATTGCGCCTGCCTCAGCTTCCACGAGACGCTGGCCATAACTCAGACGCGCAGCGTCGACGACGAGGATGAGACCATTGGGAGCACAAGGCTGCTGCCGAGCGGCCCGCCCTCCGCGACAGATGGCGTCCCGACGGCAACCTCCATAACGCACCACAGCGTCATGTATGCGCCAAAGTGCCTGGTCCTCATATCCCGGCTGGACTGTGCCGACACCTTCAAGGTATATATCTGGCATCTTGGCATCTTGCTGTATCCCCTAACACTCTCACGTCCCTTGCAGAACTGTCTGGGCACCATATACACGGTGTACATTGAGAACCTTGCCTATGGAATGGAAACACTCATCGGCAACATTCTGGGCTGCATTCAAGTGCCACCGGCTGGCGGGCCGCAGGTGCGCTTCTCAATTGGTGCCGGCGACAAGCAGTCGCTGCAGCCGCCGCAGAGCTCCTCTCTGCCCACCACGGGCAGCGGTGTGCATTTCCTCTTCAAGCAGCTGGGCATTAAGAATGTGCTAATCCTGCTCTGTGCGGTGATGACGGAGAACAAGATACTGTTCCTGTCCAAGTGCTATTGCCACCTGACGGAGAGCTGCAAGGCGCTGGTGGCCCTGATGTACCCCTTTCGGTACACGCACGTTTACATACCCATTCTCCCGGCGCCGCTGACGGAGGTACTGTCCACGCCCACACCGTTCATCATGGGCATACATAGTTCGCTGCAAACGGAGATTACGGATCTGCTGGATGTGATTGTTGTGGATTTGGACGGCGGCCTGGTCACCATACCGGCGTCGCTTACCCCACCAGTACCCATCCTGCCGTCGCCGCTGTGGGAGCAGACCCAGGAGCTGCTCAGCATGATCCTGTTCCCCAATCTGGCGCAGGCAGACCTGGCCTTTCCCACCCAGGAGCGGCCGAGCGCCCTGTCCAAGACTGACGCACAAATTGACAAGGAACTTCGCGCCATATTCATGCGCCTCTTCGCGCAGCTACTGCAGGGCTACCGCTCCTGCCTCACCATCATTAGGATCCATCCCAAGCCAGTGATTACCTTCCACAAGGCCGGCTTCCTCGGCGCCCGGGACCTGATCGAGAGTGAGTTCCTGTTCCGCGTCCTGGACAGCATGTTCTTCACCACGTTCGTCAATGAGCGAGGACCCCCCTGGCGAGCCTCCGACGCCTGGGACGAGCTCTACAGCTCCATGAACGAGCTGCTCAAGTCGGAGGCGCAGAATCGGAATCTCGTGAGTATTGGCAAGGAGCCTTGTGCCAGGCATCAGCATCTTACCTTCCTCACCTTTCAGATACTCACACATATCCAGGAGCTGGGACGCACTCTGTTCGAGAACGAGGGCACCTTGGCCCACACGGGCTATGCCCAGAAGGTGTTACGTCCGCCCGAGGGCTCCTTCCATCGCATCCACCAGCCCGCCTTTCCGCGCATCAGCTCGGAGAAGGTGGAGCTGATCATCCAGGAGGGAATACGGAAGAACGGAGTGCCACAGCGCTTCCATGTGACGCGCAATCAACACAGGATCATACCGATGGGACCCCGGTTGCCGGAGGCCTTGGACGTTCGCCCGAATGTCCAGAACTCGGCGCGACGGCTGGAGGTGCTGCGCACGTGCGTGTCCTACATCTTCGAGAACCGGATCGCGGACGCCAGAAAGCTGCTGCCGGCTGTGATGCGAACGCTGAAGCATCGCGATGCGCGGCTGATCCTCTGCCGGGAGTTCTTCGGCTATGTGCATGGCAACAAGGCGGTGCTGGACCACCAACAGTTCGAGTTGGTGGTGCGATTCATGAACAAGGCGCTGCAGAATTCCTCGGGGATTGACGAGTACACCGTGGCGGCGGCCCTGCTGCCCATGTCTACGATTTTCTGCCGCAAACTGTCCACGGGTGTGGTGCAGTTCGCCTACACGGAAATCCAGGACCACGCCATATGGAAGAACATTCAGTTCTGGGAGTCCACGTTCTTCCAGGACGTTCAGGGCCAGATCAAGGCATTGTATCTGCTCCATCGCCGCCAAAACGAGCACCAAAAGGAGGCCAATTGTGTGCTGGACGAGGTTCCCCTAGAGGAGCCCACTGCCCTGGAAATTACAGCCGAGCAGCTGCGCAAGAGTCCCACCATCGAGGAGGAGAAGAAGGCCGAGCTGGCCAAGTCGGAGGAGTCGACGCTGTACAGCCAGGCCATACACTTTGCCAACCGCATGGTCTCCCTGCTGATTCCGCTGGATGTCAACGTGGATGCCGCCAGCAAGCCGAAGCCGGCGTTTCGCCTGGACGAAAATCAGAGTGTCTCAAATAGGTGAGGAATGCTAGAAACTCTACTTGAAGCTCCATTGACCCTTCCATTGCAGTATTATTGGCTCACACAGCCTGAGCGAACATTCCGACGACGGATTCGAGGAGAACAATGCCTTGGAAATCGGGGTTTCGGTCGGAAAGACCATTTCGCGCTTCATTGACTGCGTGTGCACCGAGGGCGGAGTGACCTCCGACCACATACGCAACCTGCACGACATGGTGCCGGGCGTGGTGCACATGCACATCGAGTCCTTGGAACCGGTCTACCTGGAGGCGAAGCGTCATCCGCATGTGCAGAAGCCCAAGATTCAGACGCCCTGCCTGCTGCCGGCGGAGGAGTTTGTGACCGACCATCTGCGCTGCTTCCTAATGCCGGACGGACGCGAAGACGACACCCAGTGCCTGATACCCGCAGAGGGAGCCCTGTTCCTTACCAACTATCGCGTGGTCTTCAAGGGCTCGCCCTGCGATCCGCTCTATTGCGAGCAGGTCATCGTGCGCTCCTTTCCCATCGCCTCCCTGCTGAAGGAGAAGAAGATATCGGTGCTGTACCTGGCCCACCTGGACCAGACGCTGCCCGAGGGGCTGCAGCTGCGCTCCAGCAGCTTCCAGCTGCTCAAAGTCGCCTTCGACCCGGAGGTGACGCCGGAGCAAATCGAAAGCTTTAGGAAGATATTGAGCAAGGCGCGCCATCCCTTCGACGAGTTCGAGTACTTTGCCTTCCAGTCGTACGGGACCATACTCCAGGGCGTGGCTCCGCCCAAGACGAAGGAGAAGTACTCGACGATCAAGGGCTTCGCCAAGAAGACTCTGCTGCGCACGGCCAAGAAGGCGGGCTACAAGCAGAAGCAGCAGACCAAGCGCAAATTGGTCTCGGACTACGAATACGGCAGCAGTGCAGGAGCGGACGCCGGGGCGGAGACGCAGTCCATAGACGACGAGTTGCAGGATGGCGATGAGTTTGAGACGCAGAACAACGCAATGCCCAGGCTGCTCACCGTCAAGGATGTCGAACGGATGCGCGAGCGCAGCTATGTGCAGGACTGGAGGCGACTCGGCTTCGATGCGGAGTCGCAGCGTGGATTCCGCATCAGCAATGTGAATGCCAGTTACGCCGCCTGCCGATCCTATCCTGCCATTCTTGTGGCGCCCGTCCAGTGCAGCGATGCGGCCATCATGCATCTGGGCCGCTGCTTCAAGGGTCAGCGCATTCCGCTGCCCACCTGGCGGCACGCGAACGGAGCCCTGCTCATCCGCGGTGCCCAGCCCAACAGCAAGTCGGTCATCGGCATGCTAAAGAACACGACGGGCGGCAACACGAACGCCCATCACGATGTCACCCACTACCCGGAGCAGGACAAGTACTTCCTGGCCCTGATCAACACCATGCCGAAGCTCACGCCGCTGGCCATCAACCAGTACTCGGGCATGAATCTCTCTATGAACTCGCTGCTGGGCCACGGCCCCTCCTCCGAAGATCGGCAGTGCCTCACGCCGGAGCTGTCGCGCAAGCACAAGAACAATATGGACATGGTCAGCGACAGCGGCAAATCAGGCCAGGGAGGAGGAGGAGGCAAAGGTGGCACAATGAAGGGTAATCAGAGCGCCTCAAACGCCCATGGAGCATTCCGCAAGATGCGGCTGTACGCCTTGGGCGAGAAATCGCAGGCCAAGTCAAACATGAATGTGGACTTTTGCGCGGACTTCATTCCCGTCGACTACCCGGACATCAGGCAGTCGCGTCCGGCCTTCAAGAAGCTAATACGTGCTTGCATGCCGTCGCACAACACCAACGAGGCAGATGGCCAGAGCTTCGCCAAGATGGTGGAGCAGTCCGACTGGCTGCAGCAGATCTCCTCGCTGATGCAGTTGTCCGGGGCGGTGGTGGACCTCATCGATCTGCAGGAGAGCAGCGTGATGCTGTCGCTGGAGGATGGCTCCGATGTGACCGCCCAGCTCAGCTCGATAGCCCAGCTCTGCCTGGATCCCTACTACCGGACTCTGGACGGTTTCCGGGTGCTGGTGGAGAAGGAGTGGCTGGCCTTTGGCCACCGCTTTGCGCACCGCAGCAACCTGAAGCCCTCGCATGCCAACACAAACATCGCGTTTGCCCCCACTTTCCTGCAGTTCCTGGACGTGGTCCATCAGTTGCAGAGCCAGTTCCCCATGGCCTTTGAGTTTAACGACTTCTATTTGAGGTTCCTGGCCTACCATGCCGTGTCCTGTCGCTTCCGCACCTTCCTCTTCGACTGCGAACTGGAGCGCTCGGATTCGGGCATCGCTGCCATGGAGGACAAGCGCGGATCGCTGAACGCCAAGCACTTGTTCGGAGGCGGCGGAGGCATGGCGTCGAACGGCTCCGACGACGAGTGCAACGTGTACCCATTGGATCTAAGGAGTCCGCGGACCCCGGCACCCATGAGTCGCATTGGTCACTCCATCTTTGACTACATAGAAAGGCAGCACAATAAGACGCCCGTGTTTTACAACTTCCTGTACTCCGGCGACAAGGACATGACCCTGCGGCCGCAAAGCAATGTGGCTGCCTTGGACCTGTGGAGCTACTACACCAACGAGGAGCTGGCCCAGGGACCGGCGTACGATCTGGAAGTGACCACCGTGGACGACGAAATCGATCTGTCCGAGATGAAGGGCAAGCGCATGGTCATCACAGCCGGCTACGACAACCCGGAGAAGTACAATCCCAATGCCTATGTCTGTCTGCTCAGCGAGGTGAGGCAGGCGGAGACGGAGCGGGGAATTCTACCCCAAAAGTGGCTGCAGGTGTGGAATAGCCTGGAAGTGCCAAAGGTGGAGCCCATCGCTCGCCACGCCTCCCTCGGCAAGATCTTCGTGCAAACGCATCAGCACAAGCGCTCCACGCTGGAGATCATCATGAAGGGTCGATTGGCCGGCTACCAGGACAAGTACTTCCATCCCCATCGCTTCGAGAAGCATCCGTACACCACGCCCACCAACTGCAACCACTGCACCAAGCTCCTCTGGGGCCCGGTCGGCTATCGGTGCATGGATTGCGGCAACTCTTACCACGAAAAGTGCACCGAACTGTCCATGAAGAACTGCACCAAGTACAAGGCCATCGACGGAGCTGTGGGGCCGCCGAATGTGAGCATGTCGCAGGGCGACACGGCCAGCATTGCCTCCAGTGCCGCCACAACGGCGCGCACCTCCAGCCATCATTTCTACAATCAGTTTAGCAGTAACGTGGCCGAAAATCGGACGCACGAAGGGTGAGTCTTAAAATTGAAATACCATTATTACTATTATTTGCCACATATTAAAAAAATAAATAAATAATTAATGAATACTAAACATTTAAACCTTACAGACACCTCTACAAGCGAGGCGCTTTGCTCAAAGGATGGAAACAGCGCTGGTTTGTCCTGGACTCGATCAAGCACCAGCTCCGTTACTACGACACATCTGAGGACACCGCCCCCAAGGGCATCATTGGTAAATATATAAACAACTATTAATTAAGCCTGTGTCTAGTTTGCATTTTAATACTCCAGAACTGGCTGAGGTGCAGTCTGTAACTGCCGCACAACCTGCACAAATCGGCGCCAAAGGTGTGGATGAGAAGGGATTTTTTGATGTAAGTTTATCATATCAATACTCGCTGAACATCAAATCATCAAATTCAAAGAATCTTCAATTTTGTATGCAGCTTTGTTAAGCCTTTTAAAAACTAATTTGGAACAGGTTTCCGAATTTGGCTTAATTTCGTTTTCCGAATTGAATTTAATGATTTTTTGCTTAGTACATTTTTTAAATTCGATTCTTTAAAAAAATGTTCAAAACAATACTTCACCGTATCGTAAAGTTTGTCAAAATTTGGCGAGTAATAAAATTTAAAAGATATTTAAATTTAATATGCAGATTTATTACCCTAATAATAACTAACTCAGAACAGTTTTCCGAATAAAATGAAGTGCGTTTTTTGCTTAGTTATATATTTATAAAGTGTTGATTTTTTTTTTTTCAAAAACTATGATTATAAAATATAATATGCAGATTTATTAACCTTGTAGAAACGAACTCACAACACCTTTCCGAACTCAAATTATTGCTTTAATTAAATTATTACATTTCAGCTGAAAACCTCCAAGCGCACCTACAACTTCTATGCGATGAACGCGAACCTGGCACAGGAATGGATTGAAAAGTTGCAAGCGTGCTTGCAATAGGATAAAATCTCCCTAACATCTTGTTCGGTTGCTCGTACACTTTCCCTTCCCTTCCGCTTCGATCCGCTGTTTCGCCGTAGAACTAACCAGTATACTTTTCTAGCACTACTTATTTAATATTCCGAATCTGTGTATCATATCATCTTAGCTGAACTATCTTGCGTACGTCACAGCCCTGCCCTAGTTGATTTTTGATCTGTTACATCGTTCGCACCCATTAACATGAATGTTATAGCAACAATTATGCCAATTATGTTAGCAGAAAGCGAGACAAAGCGTTAGTTAAACAATGAAATCCAACTGTAAATGTGAATGTAAAGAAACTATATAAATTATGTGATTGCAAAACAAACAAACACAAAATCAGACTACATATTATAAACTAACGATGAAAATGGAGAAGCGCCACGACCGCAAGTTTTGTATACATACATTTTTTATATACATACATATATGGTATATGTAGCCAGCCTTATGCATAAACAACACAAACTATATACATATATGTAGGATATATAGTGAATTTACCAAAGAATATTCCACCTTTGTTGCGCAATTGAAATGCATTTCTTGATTGCTTCCTCTAAAGTTTAAACTAACCCCTATTATTATTATTATTAAACGCTTTCCTTTATTTATATACACTACATGGTAATCAATATATAATACATACTTTAATGCAATTATTTGTGGCTTACAAACGATAATATACATTTTTAAACAAATGCCCTTGGTATTATTACTCCTTACTGCTGGTCTTCTTAGCCGTCCATCTTAGCCATGATTCACGTCGTGATCAGAGGAACGTTGTCCAGTAGACGATATTGAGTATGAAGAACGAGAACGGAAAGAAGAAGCGCGAGAACTTGTCTATGTAGATGGCTGTGGCATGGCCGTGGCAGAAAGTGTCGTACTGCGGCTCGATAATCGATTCCCGATGATGCTGGAGGGCAGACTAAGAGGCGTCAGTCGAGAGAGTTGTCAGCTTCAATTGTCACGCAGCTCACCTTTAGGTCGTCCAAATCGCTGATATTCTCGTCCGAGTAGCCTTTCATGGCCTTGGTGGCCACCGGTCCCATATAGTTGTTGACCACGGCGAACTCCATCAGGGATAGAAAGACGAACACCGAGCAGGACGACATCCAGACGTCTATTGCCTTCACATACGACACCGGGGGCAGCGATTGTTGCGACTGTGTGTTCTGGGTGGCCAGGGTCAGCAGCGAGGTCACTCCCAAGGTAACACGGGCCGGTATCGCCTCCGGCTTGATCCAAAAAGATATCCACGACATGACCACGATCAGCGCCGAGGGGATGTAGGTGTGGAACAAATGGTAGCCCAGGCGTCGTCGCAAATTGAACACGATGGCCAAGCAGGTGAAGTTGCCTGACAAAATAAAGTTGAATAAATAAAATAAATGTCTTAAATATTTTTAGGGTAACTAAAAACAGGCTGAAGATTCACCTTTATCCCAGATATACTATATTATCAGGGACCGTAATCATTATAAGTTTTATCTTTTTTGTCATTAATAATGATTAAAATAGAGTATTATAATATCAATAAATAATAATTACTATCTTTTATTGAAAAAACTATTTTTGATAAAGCTCTCCCGTTAATTAAAACAGGTTTATGCATTTGTTTGTCAAGTCTGTAGCATGTCCTTATAGAGCACATCCGAAGAATCAAATGCTATGGGGTTGCATAAACCTCTTAAAATAGATTCGTTTTATTTTGAGCGAAAAAGTTAATCTAAAAAGTAATCACTGTTGTTTTTTTAATAAAGTGATGTAATGTAATTTATATTTTTTTGATCAAAAATAATAATTATCTTTTAAATATGTAATATATTTCACAACTTTAAACTTATTGATTAATATTATTAAAATCCAAAAGAAAATAAATAAATCATGCCGGATATGGATAGATACAACAAGGACTCACATGATATTATCCTTTTTGTTTTAAACGGATTCTAAGTGGTTGATTTTTACTTTTAATAATATTCCCAATGTTCTTTATTTACGCTCCCTGAATATTATTTTTTATCATATACATACATTTCCTTCAATGCTCACCCGTTGAGTATTCTATAGTACAATCGGTCGTGTAGTTGTTGGATATGTCCAGCTGAGGCAACTCAATCTCCGCATTGACCACCAGCGGGTCTGTCATGTTCCAAATGAACACCAAATCCTCCACCGTATGAGACACTGTCAATCAAAGATATCTTAAGTTCCGACACCTTATAAAATGGGGCGAAAAGCGGGAAACCTTCAAGCGATATTTGAAACTGGCTACGCATTGGGGATCAGGGATAAGTCACATTTCCACCTACAACTCTCGATCATCATGGAGCAGATTTGCGTGTCGTGTGGATAGGACTCGAACTTCATGGCGCACGACAGGACCAGCGTGAGCTTGGACATGTAGAGCAGCGTCTTGTCGTGGTACAGCCAGAGATAGTGATTCGGGATGCTCATCTCGTGAAAGGTAACCTTCTTGGCGTTCTTGAAGAAGCAGTCGGGTCGCCAGATGCTATGCAGCCAGTCCACATCCAGGATGCGATACTGCTCGCTCATATTCTCGGGCAGCCGCAGGCGAGGATCGCGCCAGCTTTGTGCAAGGAAAATGTCCGTCACATAGGTCTGCCGGAGGAATGCGACAACCATATAGCATTGGGTTATCTTTGGCTATAAAAAAATCCTCATAATATTACCCACCATAGACTCCTCGTTGATGGAGTCCAGCGAGAGGACTGTGACATGGAAGTAGACTACGGTGGGCTGCCCTAGCAGCTTGGGAGCCCGGTTCTTGTCGTAGGTTTTCGACGGAATTGGCAGAATATCCGGGAGTGAGAGACTCGACTCGTAGTGGGAGACCAGCTCGGCGCTCTCCGTGTTGTTTCTGCCAACGGAAAGGAAAATACGTGTACATGTGGACATAGACAGCCTTGTGGCGAAATCTGATGAAACGGGGGGCAATGGTAGTCGCACCCACCTGAAACCATGAACACAGTGGCACGGCCGGATCGATTGCTCCAGCATGTGCAGGCAGATTGCCAGTGCAATCAGGGATCTGTACGCCAGCAATTTCTCAGTTGGGACTTGCATTATTATGAACACACTAGCTTTGGATTTAATATTGCTTTTTTCCCACAACACATTGCCCAGCAGCAGCAGCAGCAGCAATCCATGTCATTGTCCAAAGTCCCTCATTTCGGGATCCGCGCGGAACTGAACTCGATTGGAGGATTATTTAACGAGTGCAGCGAATTATTTTTTACTCGCCTTCTTCTGACCGTTGCAAAAACCAATAAACAAACGGCAGGCGGGCAGAGTTATCGCGACGATTGTGATGTGCTGCAATGTGTGATAAATTAATTTCTATGGTTTCATTCGTTTTCATTGGCATTCGCACTTTCCACTTTTCAAATTGACAACTGACCCCGGGGCCCAGCGAAAGGGCGGCGAACAGGAAACGGTGTGCGTACTGACGGACAAGGGCATTAATTTAAATGTGCACTCTGTATTTTTGCGAAAAATAACTGCGAAAATGTATCAGAAAGAGCTTGACTGACGCAGAGTTACGAAATTAAACAAAAGAAATGGGCGCCAACGGGTTGCAAAAATGATTTATCGCGCAAGTTCCAGGTTTTGCTTTCGCCAAAAGTTTTAATTGCATTTGAGTTTTAAGTAAACAAGCTGTTTTTATTAAAAAATTGCAGTTCAACTTGATATATTGAGGATATCATGGGGATATTTTATGAGGAAATTTTAACAAAGAATATAAATTAAATTAATTTTAAAGATGTCTGAGTTTTACACAAACTATTTCATAATTATATATTATTTATGTGAAAAGCGTTTGGAAAACAAAATGCTTTCAATAAATTCTCAAATTTTAAGAATCCTTATCCCCGTAGAAATTTGTGGGATAAAACAGAGCTTATTTTTTCACAGAAATAACGGTCGGCGTTGCCAACCACTTGCCAAATCTGGCAGCGCTGGCGCGCATCAGCTGTTCGCAACGTTGGCAACACTGGCAGGTCAAAATATTGATTGTTCACTTTTGGGTTTTTGGCGACTTTAAAATGTAGCCAGTGGGGCGAAAAATCTATTTATAAAGACCCCCAAACAGGTGCGTACGGATAAACAAAATTATTGACATCTAGAGTAACATGGAAAGCTGCGCGACAATCGCAGGTGAGTGTGTAAAACGAGGTGTTGCAAATTTTAAGCCCCGGTGCGATTGTCGGGTGGGGGCGGCGGGTCAGGGGTCATCATTTTCCTTTATGCACGGTGACGCGATTCCGCTGCGGCGCATTGTGCAACTTGTGGATATTGATTAATTGCAAGAACGCCGAGATACACAATAACTTTTTTACGTTCTTCTCTTTTTTCGATGGTTAAAGAGTAAACAAAAGCTTCCAACAAGTGCGAAAAACAGGTCAGAGTACCATGGAATCTCCTCTGTATCCCAAGGCCAACAACAATCTGGGCTTGGGCTCGGGCAAGGTGATCTCGCCCGTGGACAAGATGAGCTCCAGCCTGAATAGCAGCAGCACCATGGAGGACACCACGCCCAGCGACTCGGGAGTCCAAATGCTGGACTCTGAGAACAGCGACGTGATGGTGGAGTCCATCTGCTCCTATGAGGAAAACCTGCGGCCATCATTCACTTCTGTGGTGGACCCCAACTCAAATGTGACTTCTGCCGCCGTCGCAGCGCCTGAGGAGTCCATGACCATCAGCGAGTGCTCAACGTTCTACACCACCGAGAAGATCGTGTACCGTCGCAAGGTGCACAAGGCATCATCCGCTGCCAAGACGCCCAAAAAGCGGGTGTCCTTTCACGAGGACATCCTAAAGAACACACGCACGGACAACATTCATATCGAGCACGGCTTTATCACCTATAAAAACGGCCGGAAACTGGCCTTTGCCAACTCCGCGGGCGTGGCCGGCGCTCCAGGTCGCTACTCCTGGTGTCCGGACCGGGAACGACCTGAGGGACCCAATGAACTGAGTGCAGCTGGCCGGGAGGACGATGGCGAGGACGCGGCCGGCGACGGTGGTGGAGCGAGGCGAAAACGACACCTGGTCTACCGGAATGCCTGCTCCGATGTCCTGGACTATGCCAACTCGGATATTTTCGATACGGACGAGGCAGCTGGTCTGCACTACGACACCTCGGGTGTCTTCGAATATGGACCGAAGGCCGAGGAGCCGTCGCGCCTCTACAAGTGCGTCTGCAGCAGCTCCAACTCCAGCCTGGATTCGGACGAGCAGGACAAAAACTCGAATGGCAATCGCAAGCAGTACGAGCAGGCCAAAAGCAGCTCCTGCGACTGCATCGGCATGAGCAATGCCAACAACAATCTAATTGGTAAGATCGGGCTTTAGGTCTAGCCCACAAAAGTAATAACTAACCTTACCCAATCCCACTAAAATTAGGTGACAACTGCTACTATTCGGAGCCCAATATCGGAGATGCTGACAGTCCCAAGGTCAAGTCTGTTTGGAACAAGGAGAAGAAGCCCAAGTCGAGCTGCTTGAAGAAAACCAAGCGACAGACGAACATCATACTCGAGCAGGACCTCAATGGGCGGGTGAAGAAGTTTAACGTGCATGACATCAAGCACCAACTGCTGGACAACAGCAGCAAGATGATCTTTGGCTCGCTAAAGAGTATCTTCACCATGCCGCTGCCCGAGCGCGGTGTTCCAGAGGGCTCCGAGGACCTGCAGGCCGTGGTGGAATGCATCCCGGAACTGACTCCCGATCACAAACCCCGACCAGTGGCCGAATCGCCACCGCTGAAGGCCAAGCCATTCCTGAGCAAGAGCCTCGATGGCAGCAAGCAGGCACAACCAGTTAAGAAATTCGTGCACAATGTGGATGAGCAGTTGCGACGTAAGAACGACGACGGCGACGAAGGTGTCAGCTCCACGGAAGCCTCCCCCATGGACACAAAACAGCCGCAGACGTTGCAGCGCCAAGAGGAGTTTGATAAGGAAACAGGGCCGCCGGTACTGGGCTCAAGCGCACACGGGGAGTTTCGCAGCAAGTTCATCATTAATTGCGAGAGCACCGTTTTCGAGCACACGGGCGTATCTTACGAGACGGGCGAGCCGCCACACAGTGGGCTCTCGTCCTCCCTTCAGCACACCAGCGTGGCCAGTTTGCTGGAGCAGAACACACCCATTGCAGAGCCGGCCAGCCAAAAGAAGTCGTTCATGGACGCTCCAATTGCCAAGACGTTCAGCAACTTCTTTCGCAGCTTCAAGGAGAGCACAAGTGCGGCGGCAACGCCCGTGGAAAAGCACGAACAGGCAGCCACAGATAGTTATTTTGGTAAGCATTTACTTATTAATTAGAAATGTTCAATTTTATTTTATTAAATTTTATTTAATTTCAGCTTCGAAAATGTCGAAGCAACAGCAGCAACCAGCTCCTCCCGGCTCCAGCAGCAAGCTCCCTCGTAATTACTCCTCATCGACCATATCGGAACCCAGTTCCAACACCAACACCAGCAGCAACCATCATCAGATCGCGATAAATCCGCAGCTGGGCAATGCAGAGCGTCAGTCCCGTCACCTCGCCTCTCCGCTCAAGAAGCGCGGACAGCCCGTGCAGCCAGCCCGGTATTACGACCAGCAGCATCCTCACCAGAGCCGCAGTTTGCACAGCCCCAGTACGTACCTATCCACGGGCCGCGGTGGCAGTGGACGCGATTCAAAGAGCACGATTCTCAGCGAGGAGTTCGACGATATTCTGACCATAACCACAACAGACACAACAAACGACAAGCGCTCAATGGACAGTGAAATGGTGATTGTTGACTACAACGACGTGGATTACGCACACCTGCTGAAGCCTCCAGCTCCTGCGGCGGCCAAGACCTCGCTAATAAACCGCTTCCTGCGAAATGTCACGCAGAAGAAAATCATGGAGACCTCCATACGCAAGAATAACTTCTTTGCCGATAAGCTGAGAACCGAACAGAGGCACACGGGAACTGATCTCTACGTGAAGGGTGCGCGACCCAAGAACTACGAGCTGATAGACGATCTAAATGCGGAGATTGCCATGGAGATTGAGATGTGTGGAGCAAACTCGCCGCGTCGCGAGCTGGCCATTAGCCTGGACCCCGATTTACCAGGCTGCAGTTCGTCTAGCTTCGAACTAGGCATTGGAGAGATCTCGATTGACCTGTTCAAGGGAAAAACTTTGCTGAATCTCCAGCAATCGAATGAGCAGTTAATGAAGGTATTTCCCAGTCCTCGTCCTAGACAACCAGAAATTAATAAATGCTTTTTCGTCAAGGTTTTCAAACTGTATACGGGCTACAGTTTCGACGGCATTATGACTCCTGTTCTGGTCTTACTGACGGACAAAACGCTGTATGTGGCCAATCTGGATAGGAATTATCTGCGTGCCAGGTTTGTTTTGGCCTACAAGGACCTGGATGTTATACTGGTAAGAGTCTTCTACGTCCCTATTTCGAGCTTTGAAGCCTTAAATGTTTATATTTCAATTTCCTTAAGATGGGACCCTTTGGCAACACGGTGTTGTTGAGCAACAGCACCCGCGATATGCAGCAGGTCCTGCTCGCGGGTGGACCTTATCCGGCCGGATCGCTGGTGGCCAACTTGGAGCTGTGCGCCCGGCGCAGTGGCTCCACCCTGCCAGCAGTGGGTCAACTTACCCTCGAGCATTTGGCTCCCCTGCAGGCATTCGTGCGCGCCAACAGCTGCGTGGGTAGGGACGAGCACTGGCTTTTCTACGCGGTGGTCAACGTGCCAGCTGGCGGGGCCCTGCGAGTGGAGTCGCCTAGCGAGCCACTGGGGCCCTCCATCAAGGGATTCCTTATGCACCGACGGCTTAAGCAGAGCACAAGCACATCCGCTGCCTCAAGGATATATTGGCAACCAGGATATTTCCTACTGAAGTAAGTGGCTTGCGCGATTTCTAGTGCTTTGGGTTTAATATGAACTTTTATTTCAAGGGCTGGCGTTTTGTACATGTTCAACGATTCCACACAGAGGCTTCCCAGCTGGGCCATGGCCCTAGCCGAGTGCCAAGGTGCCCGGCGGACTGTTAAATCTGAGCGTCCACATTGCTTCGAGATAGTTCTGAAGGGTGAGCTGCTGCAACTGGCAGCCCCTGACGAGTACGTGGCCTCCGAGTGGCTGCAGGCTCTCCTACAGTCAGCCAGTGGTGTAAGTCAATGAATAGCTATGGCACTTGGAGCTCCTTTAACTCTTTTCCGTTACTTAGCTTGCTGTGCCACAGGAGAAGTACAAAACCCTGGGCTGCACTCTGATAGTCACACAAAACCATTTAATAACCTTGCGGGAAGACTTTTCGGCTCCGTTGCGGCAAATAAGCCAACAACAGGCGGATAGCAATGCAGGTGCAACGGAGAACAAGGAGATATTGCTAGAAGAGGAACTACTCAGTGTTTTTGAAACAAGTAGCTTGGTAAGTGTGTGCTGTTTACCTCAACCATAAGAGATAATAATGCTAAATCCCTTTCAGATGGGCTCCACCATGAGTACGCCCACGCGTGGCACACAGCAATCCTTCTCCTCGCTGAGCTCCACGCCCACGAAGCACACAAGTGAGGCGGAAACAACCAAAGAAGATACTACTTCGCCAGGAAAGTCGCAACGGATGACTAGTGTCTATGGAAAGGATTCAGGTCTGGCCATTCTTACCTGTGCGGACATCAAGGCTATGACGGGCATTAAGATAACCTCGCGAGCCGAGACCTGGTGGTGCATTCTGGAGTTTTCGTGCCAGGAGGCACCATTGGAGAGTCTGGATGATCTGGTGATCTTCTTTGCGAGCAGCATGGAGATGCAGCGTTTTCTACGTTTACTAGAGCAACTTTGGCAGTCAAAGAACGTATGTTGCCCCCATTGGTCTTCCAAACCCTGGCTTCGCTATATTAACTTTGTTTTATATTATTGTGCTTACAGAATGATCTCTTTCCCATTACCATACTGGACGACGGGGACACCCTGGCCGAGCAGTGCACCCAACTTTATGTGGACACGAACCGGGCCTGGGAGCCCCTGCTAACTGCTGCACTGGGTTAATCCGTGGCTCTGGCAATATATACTCCATTTACACTATAGACAATTATATTTCCATATAACTCAAGCGTTAAATATTCTATCCTGAATACTCAAAATAGATAATGAACAGAAAGTATTGATATTTATATACATAAACGTATACATATAGTCGGTGTTATGTATTATGATTTTGTAATGCCTGCCTCCGCTTGACTCAACCCATTCATTTGCGCTGTTACACATTTGAATAATTTTGTGATATTAACCTTAAAAATCGCTGATCTTTGGTATACGTTTTGTTTTTCTCTAGTCTGTTTAAGTTATATTCGATTTCTACATTGATTATTCGGACCTTTTATAAATACATATTATACAATATATACATGTGTACAAATACTGCACATAAAACTAAGATATTATACATGCGTAAACATAAATATTGAACTTGTAATCCGGAATGTTATGTTTTTGGGGGTGCTCGACTGGTCCAAGGATCATATCCATACGATATACAAATAACGATATGTGGCTATTTATAAAATACATATAAACGTTTGTACAAGCTTCTTAGGAAAGGTGTAAAAGGTGGACTTAATATATTTTTTTGCAAAGCTGTGCCTGTCCTTTTCAATTAGCTTAGATTAATATCCCATCCCGACGCCCCCGTCTTTTCCCGGTCAGCCTTTTCTCTCCAGTCCCACTAAAAGCTCATGATAATTAATAAAGTGAATATAAACGCCATTAAGAATCCGATTTTTATTTTATCCTAAGCCCATTGAGTGATGATGGGCCTTGACATTTCCAATTATTGCCCTCTGGCGATGGGGTATTGTCCTGGGTGAGAGGGTTTTCGTAATTCCAAGTGTGGGAATAAGCGGTGAAATTTTGAAGAGGTGCGGGATGCAACTGCACGGGTGCGAGTAAGATACATAACTTCAGAGGAGGATACTGGAATAGGGAACGAGTTGTCCGCTCTCAGGGACCAGGGACCAATATAAAAACATACACAAACAAGCAAGTTGTGTTTGTTCACATGCTGCATACATATGTATTAGTGTATCTGCAGGTACATTCGGCGGTACCCGCCCGTGTGTGCGTGTCTGTACATTCCAGTGCCGGTGATCGAGTTTAAAGGAAACTGCCCGATATTCGGCACATTTCGCCCCGGCTGCGCGTAAATTCATAATTGGAAAATGTGCATATAAATTCTAGATAAACACATGTAAAATTTGCAGCCGCGTCGCTCGAAAATCAAGCTAAACAAAGCATTGCATTCAAAGGTTCAAGCGCGCCAGAGCGGGAGGGAGCGAGCAAGCGAGCGGGATGGGGAGAGAGAGACTAAGAGGCGAAGCAAGGAGAATGCGAGAGAACGTAAAAACTCCAACCCTCTTAAATTTAAACGAGTAGAAGACAAGACTGCAACAGGAAAAAACAAGAATGAGCAAAGACATACAGACGTGCATACACTGCCATTTATGCAAGTGCACGTGTGTGTGTGGCATTAACACATAAAACTTAGGCTGCAGTTAAAACGACTTGGAAGTGCGCTGCTTCGTTAATTGAAGAATGTCTCTTCAAGAAAAGGGTTTAACTATTTTTACATTTTTATTAATTAATCAAATAAATATTAAATAAAAAATGTATACTCAACTAACTTACAAAGTTGCTAAAAATTATAATTATTAATTAAATGAACTTTTATAGAGGCTTGAACTTTTTAAAAGTTATTTTAATATAAAAACTGAAACAAACTAACTAAATTACTTTAAAAATTTAGAAGTGTATTTAAATTTTAGGAGACTGTTTTGAAATCCCGGAATTCATATTTATCTCACCGAGGATCCTGAAAACACTTGCAAGCCAAAGGGTAAGAAAGAAATTCTGAAATAGAATAGAATAGAATAGCAGACAGAACTTGTCGTCGTAGTGCAGCTCAGCCACACGGCCTGCTTTCTTTTGCCGCTGGACTCACTTTCATTAAAGACAACATACAGCGCAGCAGAATTAAATGCAACGAGAGCAATGCGCTCGAGAACGCTGCGCTCTCCGCTTGCCGCTCTTTCTGCTCTGCCTCTCTCCGTTCGTCCGTCTCCCTGTCGCCGTGGGCAAACAGATCCAGATACATGCACACAAGCATATAACCAAACATAGATACTTAACACGGCGTATATACGCCGCTACATACAGACATTCACATGTAAACGTATAAGTGCACAGCAATACCACACACAACCCCAAAAAGTTGGAAAACCAAATAAAAATACAAGGCGCATTGTGTGTGCGTTTTTCTTACCGACAGCCAGCGCCGGTTTGTGAATACCCTACAGGGATTCTAGCTGAAAAGGTTACTTCTTTGTATAAGATTTTGGAAAATTGTAGATTGCAATTGATTATGGGGTAGCCATTATTAATTAACGATCAATTTATTTAAATGTATTGAATAAAAATGTAAGTCATTTTTATGGATAGTATTGTTTTGTTCAAATTATACAAGAAATACAAGTCGTGCTTAGGAAATATCCTATTTACTATACATATATAAATAAGTTGTATTATTATCTTTACAAAGTTCTATCATTACACTCTGTTACTTACCCTTTAAGAAATGTTCTAGAACTTAAAACGTGTATGAAGTACAATGTTTCTTACATATAATTTAATTCCGTTCCCATAAAAAAGTGCAATCTTTATGGCCTCTTCTGGATCGCACTCAATATCCAAATCCACACACATTCGGAAAGTCATCCTGCTCCGCGTTGTCAATTCAGTTGTTGTTGGCGGCCACAAAAAGTAGCTCATCTCTCGGTGGAAACCAGTTTTTATGCTACGCTCGCAACCGGTTTTCATCCTGATAACTTACAGCGAACTTCGTGTCGTGTCTCGCTGCGTGTCTGTCTGCTTTTGGCGTCTCAGTTCCAGCATAAATTGCACTTCGCCTGCACGGATCGCGCATGGAGTATCTTCCGCCGCCCAGCAATCTCTGGCAAGTGACCAGGAGCAAGGGCTAATCTCGGTTAGGCAGCAGGAGCAAGAGCAGGGGCCTGGGGCCAGTGTCATATGCCCGGCGCTCGGTGCAGCGAAATGTAAGGAACGAACGTACAAATAAACGCGCATTTTCCAGAGAAGTAGAAAAACTTCCACCCTCAAAGCGGCACACACAAACATACAGACATTCGTACAAACACACACAGCGAACTAATACAAACATGTAAGAATGCTGCAGTCGTGCAGGCCCCGGGTATGCGACCCAGTGGTACTCATTAACTGGGAGAATTAACAGAGAACAGTCAATATACTATTCGATTCAATAGCATAAATTATAGTATTTTTATAAATAGTGGAACACAAGACTAAAAGATTTAACCAATACTGTACCAATTGCAATGTAGAACTAAATACATATGTGCAAAACATATTTGGAATTTCGACTGTTAAGCGTTTTCTAATCACAGATTTAAACTGCAGGTTTAATTAAACAAAAGGATTAGCGGAAATTACGTTGGATAAGCTTGCACGAGGAACAGGCAAGCTGCTGTGCCGGTTACATCCAACCAAACCTCCGTTCGAACTGATATACCCGCCGTGCCCCTAGGCACACTGTCACTGTCATTTGCGTCGCAGCGCTGCCGTCGTCCGCGTCCGCGTCGCTCTGCCTCTGCCTCTGCCTGGCCCAGTGTTTCCGCTTTCTTTCGCCTCGTTGTAATGTTACTTTTAGTTTGATGTTGGAGCCTCGACGAGCCGGTCGTAAGCGTAATCGTAAGCGAGACTTTAGTGCGATTCCGCTCCGTTCCGCCGGGGTGTGTGTCTATGTGCGTGTTTGTGTTTAGTTCGAGCAGAGCCAGAGCAGAGCACCAAGCCAGAGTCGCAGTCGAGAATCGAAACCGAAAGTGGTTCTCCGCGTGTGTGCGTGTGCGAGTGTGAGTGAGTGAGTGCTTGTTGTTGTTCTTGTTGTGTTGGTGCCTGCTTTTCTACCCCCGAAAAAGCAAAGCACAGCATAAAACTGTGCGCTCGTACGCGCGCCAGTGTGTGAGTGTGTGCGGAAAGAGGAAAGGAGGAGAGAATAAGTAGAAGGAGAAGGAGAAATAAAAGAAAACCAACCCCCACCAGCGGCGGCGGAAAAGAGGAAGAAAACAACAACAGAAGGCACACTACCACTACCATTACCACTTTCCACCACCCACTCTTCGTCATCGCGAAAAACGGGACTCGTGTAGAAACCGATCGAGAGAGCGAAGAGAGTGCGACCAAACCGCTTTAAAGGATTATTTCAATTCCGAAGAGGGCCCCGCGTGGCCGCGTCGACATCCGCATTGCTTCATCCGCCCCGCCGATCCTGACATGATGAACTTCTCCGCGTTCGGCGGCCCCTTCTCCGGCATCCATCAGTTTGCCGCTAAATTTGATGCTCAGACGCCCGGCGCCTTCGGAACGCCCCCCGCCGCAGCTGTGAATGCAGCAGCCGCTGCGGCGGCCGCCGGCACCGATAACCATGTGCAGCGCTATCAGACCAATGGCAATCACTTTAATCAGAATGTGCCCAACGGTAAGTGCATCTGCCACACACATCACACACATAAGCCATACATACATTACCCCCTACTCAAGCGCATGCACATGCACATGCACATGTGTCTGTATAACATAATCACTAAAAATTTATTTTATTTTTATCGATTTATTTTCGCCCGCTGCGGGCAGCGACGCCGGCGTCATAGCGTTCAGGGGGGTATAACGAATACACTCTCACTCGAGCAGCGGCAGCGACCGCGGCAGAGGTGGTGGCAGAGAGGGTCGGGCTATGGGCTCGCCTAATGCCCTACACACTGGGTTTCGCTATTGGGGGCCTTGTGGGGGTAGCAATAATCATGATTCAAACCGCGAAACGTTGCCATAAGAACTTGGATTACTTTTACTTGAGTTTCTAAACCGCTCTGTCAATAAAAGTTATTTGATTCTTTTTAGTTTGAGTTAGAATGTGATTTAAAAGGATAGTTGTAGTTTTTATGAAAAGAACAGACACAAAAAGTACATTTTACGTTTAAACAGTTATACCTTTAGAACTTGAATAACTAAAAAAACAACCAAACTATCACAAAAGTTCATATGAAAACTTTTACAATTTCAACCTACCTGCACTTCCCACGAAGTAAGTTCGAGTTTTGGCGATGATAATAGGTAGTCTTCCCTTTTTATGGTCAATAAAACATATTTGAGTCATAAATCGAAGGAATGTAATTCAAAAAGCTATTTCCATTTTTAAAGGACATTGTGTTTAGGATACCACAAAATGAAGATATTCTGTGTTGATTTTCAATAGTATTTTTCAAACAATTATAACAAAAGTCATAAAAGAAACCGCAACAAAAAAGTACATATTTACTAAATAAATTAAAAATACGTTTTGAGTTTGGTATTAACTTATTGAAAATTATATGCAAGCGGTTGAGTTAGAGTAAGGGAAGCAAACAAACAAATTATTCACACTGCCAAAGCCAAACTTTGAATTGAACATAAATATGTTTGTTAATATATATGTGAATCATTAAATACCACGCTTTATTTAAGAGATGTTATATTTTTAATATCTTTAAAACTAAGCAAAAATTATTTAAAATTAAAATCGCAAAGCAGCCGTTTATTATGGTGACGGCTTTTAAATGTGGCTTCATAAAATGTAACAGGTTCAATTATTATAAAGGAACTACTCAATTAAGTATTATTGAAATGTATGTTAGTATCTTTAATGCATTTTACTATTTTCTGGAAAACAAAAAAACCCCTGAGTGACTCAAACAATGCTTTTCGTAAATCGCCAGTGAAAGGCTGCTTTCCATCTGGATCTACTTACTGACATTCGCGTGTAGACATGTGTGAGTGTAAGTGAAACTGGCATCAAGCGGGTTTTCCACCCCCAACCCTGATGTAGCACGCTGGCTGGGTGGCTGGCATTCTGGCCAGCGAAGAAGATGTCTTCCTCAGGCGAGCAGCAGCAGCTAGTCCAATTTGTAAACCGCACTACAATTTTTTGGGGGTTGGTCGCGGGGTGGAGCGCGACTTAGTACGAGTACGAGTATACCCTGTCATCAAAGCTGAATATAACGATTTTTTCGTCGTTGTTTTTGTTGTTCTGCGCTCTTTTTTTATACGAGTATCCGACGCTCTATGTTTTGAGTCATTACCACCCACCCCCGAGTGGGGGTGTATTTGGTGAGTGTGTGTGCGAACCATTCCTGCTGCTCTTGTTGTTGTTTTGCGTGGCTTGAAAATGCAATGAACTCAAATAACTTTTGAATTTGCTGCATTTCACTTTGTTTTTTGTCGTAGGGGTGGGTTTCGTTCTCTTCAGCTACTTAAGCACACACATAGAAATACAATTAAATACATATATGTACGTGTGTTGGCTTGGGTCTGTGCAAGTGTGAGTGTACGAGTTTACAACCCCCAACCCCTAAAGTGCCTGCCATTGCTTTTTTAATTGCACTGACTTCCTGCCAAGTTGCAACTTTTTTCGTTGTTGTTGTAGTTGCAGGGTGTGACCGGGACGGGCCCACCCCTGATATATTAAGTGCATAAACCCTCATGCTCCCGGTCCAACCCCCAACCATCGGCTCCTTCTTCTTATCAATTCTAATTAGTTGCATTTCCTTGCATAATTAGATTCCCAGGGCAACCCCCGTCCCCCACCACATCCACTGCAGCATTTCATAATTTATTTTTGCCCTGGCAACTGCACAGATATTATTTTCCACTTGCATTTATTGGAAAGTGGAGAACCAAGCCCGGGCCCAGACCCAAACTCCTCTGCATCGGTTAGGTTCATTGATCCCGCCTTTTGAGCTACGCATTATATTTCCAGTTTAGCGTTTTATATTTTTTACCTGCTGCCATAACAGGAAAATGCGTTTGCCAGTGTGTGTTCGGGTTGTTCCTGTATTTGTGGGTTGCTCTTTTATCTGCCTCTGTACACACACCGAGAGTGTGTATAATCCACGGGTCGGCGGCGCGGGGTATTCAGTATTCGGCATTCGGTGGTATTCAAGTGCCCAAGCTGATCCCAGGCAGGTATGGTGTCCCACGTACTCACTCGAGCCACTGCATTTTCCTGCTTTTCTCGCTTATTAGCTGCATTATCGCTGCCCTGCGACTTTCTGACCTGCTCGAGGTTTATCTCTCGATACCTACCCGATAATTTCGCCGGGTTGCTTGTATAAATCATTATTGGGTTACCGGGAAATGCATGGCAGCAGACATGGTTTGCTGGAAATGTAAACAGATAAATACCTGCAGGAGATTGGGAGAATGTTGTTTGGACTTCAGCTGTTGGAAAACCCAAAATTGAAGTATAATTGAGATGGAAATAAAATGCACTTAAAGAGATATGTGTAAAGATGGAGATGTATATAATTATAAGAAAAAGTTTTAGTATATCTTATTTGATTCAATAGACAATGCAGCCAATTTTGTGTTTTTATCTTGGTGTAAAAACATTAAAGTTTCTGTTTTTAATTCTTCTGCAAAATTAGGTTAAATACTTTTGAATTAGGTTAACTAGTTTAAATATTTCTTACCTACTTATCAAAATACTGCTGACCTTTATTAGCATATATATTAATATTGAGTCAAAATATATTTTAATGCAAGACGCTTAAAAATGACTACCAGATTAACTTTAAATACTAAATGCTTTTTAATTGTTTATTATTATGTTTTGTTAGTCTCTATTAAAACATATAATATTTTCGAAAATAAAGTATACATATTAAATCTATTTGGATGAAAACACCAGGGGTCAGAGCTTAAAACTTCATAAGGAACATTCGGAATGTCAGTGGACACCGGGTATCTTGTTGTCGAGGACTCACTCCGATCTCCCTTTTATTAACGTCCCCCTAATGTACAGCAGACACCCCAGCCATAAAACATTTGCATTTTTTACTTACATAAATACATACATATGTACGAAGTTATGTACCTATGTGCACTGTACATAGAGGTATGTGCTTCGTGGGTGTGAATGACTGGTTACACCCCCAAATCGTTGCCTGGATGTATGCAACACTAAAAAAGTGCGCATGATAAAGCAATTACGTGGGGTACTCAGACCCCAAACCCCAAAAGCCCCTTTCTTTCAATGGATATAGATAAATAAATATTAGCTAGCATTGATTATTTATTTCTTTGTTGTTTCACCATTGACTTTAAGGATTAAAGCAGCCGTAGAGCTTTAGACTTTTTTTGTTTCGTCCTGCTGGCGCTGATGACTTAAACTCTGGCGATGGCGCCGTTTGCTTTTTACCCCTCTCAGTCTCGTACGCGTTACTGTACACTCAAAAAAGCGTTGGATCTTATGGTAAACACTAAAAAGTTATTTTATATTTGAGTTATTTTTATGACGTTATGTCTAGTTATGTTATAATGGGCTTTCCCCAGACTATTCCCTGATTGTATTATTTTGTGTTCCATGTGAGTTATTAGTTCGAAATTATTTTAAAATTTTTATTTAACCCTACCTCGACTTACTAATAAACAAAAACAAAATACTTATGATAATTAAAATTGGTAGCTAAACTTTTTTAGTACAGAAACACAGAAATAGTTAAAATAAAAGTAATAGAATTATTCTTAACTAACATTTTGGTAATTAAAGGTATAGTGTCGTTTATAGTTTTTAAACAACAATTACATTTTTCATTTTTCAATGATTAATTGTCTGATATTTTGTTTTTGTTTTTAACGTGTAACATGTTCGCACCCCTTCTACTCATCCACCCCCGCCACACCACCTCACTGTCATACGCTCTCACTCTCTCGCTCTCCGCTGGCAGCACACTTCGGGTCAAGTTTCGCCCAACTCCGTTAGGGGTTGCAGCCAGTGATGTCACTATCGCTTTTGCGCTTCTTTTAGGAGAGAGAGAAAAACAATTTTCCCGCCAAAAAAGGCAAAATCTGACGGGAAAATAGCGGAAATAACATCTGTTTCCTATACCGCGCGGGCGCTCTCACCGCTTTCACTGCCTCTCACACACGCAGACAGAGGCGAGCGACACACATAGACAGGGACATGGACATGGACAGGACGAGATAAACGCCATGTTTTCCAAATCGTTGCTGGCGCATTCCTTTCCATTTTGTTCCACTTTGCCATCCGCCCAGAAACCCCACTCGCTATGCCGCTCTCCCACTCTCCGGCCGTACTCTACACTCTCTCCACTCTCTCCGCTCTCTCACTCTCGCTTGGCCGTATTTCCGACTTCACCGACTTTGACTCGTTACTCCGGCTCCAGCTCCGAATACGAGTCCGAATCCGGCAATATATTCGCCTCCTCCACGTTGTCGTTGTCGTCATCCTGTTCATGGGAAAGTGAAGTGAAAAGTGAAATGCCACGACCGAACCGACGAAAACGACGAATGCCGGTTGCCATCCACATCCATATCCCGCTTTTTGTTGTTACCATGTCTCCGTCTCCATCTCTGTTGTTGTCGCCCGTGTTTTTGGCCACTCTAGTCCGTATTTTCCGGCTGCCTTTGAACCCTTTTTATGGCTACCTTTCAATTTTCATTTTTTGCATTTGTTTTCGAAGCCGTTTGCCGGATGACGATGATGATGCCTTAACCAATTGACACTTAGGCAATTGCATTAGTAATTCATTAGAACTAAGTACTGTATTAACGGTTGGTACCAAGTTCAAAAGGTAAACGAATGTTAACATTAAGGATAAAACCATTCCGTAATATGATAACTTTGGTATAATTCTTTTAAATGTACATTTTTAAATGCTAAAAATATTAACGTTTATCTTTAAAACACATCTATGTTTGCATTTTTCACTTTTAAACCAATTTTTTACCAGTTTCTAAATTTTTATGATTGTGGGTTAATTGGGTAAACACTTAAAGAATTACTGTGGAATTTATATTAAATCAGATAGTACGATCACTTGATGATTTGAAGGGTATGCCCAGAAATAGCTTTAGACTTGAAATCATTTAAAAAAGTGTACAAGTATGCCGTAATATGTTACACCTTATCCAAAAATTATTGTAAAATTAATTTTATTAGTTTCTACAACGGGTTTTAAAACCATTTAATGGTCTCAGGCTTAGTGTAAATTAGTTGTTTACAATTTAAAATTTGTCGATCATTTTTTCACACCTTTTTAGGTATTTTAAATAGTTTAGTGATAGCTCAAACACCCAGAATATACGTAGTTCTCATGATCATTTTATTTCTCAGATTCCCATCGGTTTTGCATAAATATGTAACGTTTATTGCTCTGATATCTCGTGACGGTTACACATAATCATTTGCATAACCATATGGTTTCAATTTAAATTACTGCCACTTCGCCGATTTTATTAAAGTGACACTTTGGGGAAAGCCAGCCCAAAAAAGGCGAAAAGAATTAAAGCATTCGGAAATATGTTAAGTTATGGCCCAAGGTCGAATGGTAATTTATACAGAGACTAAGACCAGCACAGGCCACACGCACAGGGACACATAAATTTCACCACGTCAGCGAGAGGGAAATGTTCTTTCTCTGCGCCCTCAGACAGCGGGCGGTGCTCTTTTTATATTCGCCTAATTGTGAATAACATTATAAAATTTAGAGAGAACAGCTTCCCGAATCCGAATCCTTCCATCCGGAATCGGTTCTATGGAGCGCACAGGAACAATCTGAGGCACAAGTACATATAGAAAAGCCAGGCAATTGGCAACAGCCCGAGAATGTTATTTATAAAACCGAGCACCCGGCTAAGAAAAAGCCAAGAGGCAGGCAACGCGGTTCCAAGGGAAAGCGGAGAGATGCACGCACACACCCACCGAAAAAGCAAAAGAAAAAAAATCGGCGAGCGCTTTTCCTATGGCATACATTCGGGCGTGTGCGCGGCCGGCATTTTCAGTTTCAGTTTTAATTTCCTTTTTCCTATGTGTATGCGTTGTCGGGGCCCGAAAACACGTGTGTGCGTCTTTCTCTGTGTGAGTGTGTGTATGTGTGAAAATTTGGCCTTGGCAGACGGCAGCGTGTGGCCCAAAGGGGGAGGCTTCAGCGGGCGGTTTGGGGGGAGGGCGACGACAGCCAGCAGACAACAACAATTTGTAGGCACACGCACGTTCGGCGAGTAGGAACAAGCGC
Source organism: Drosophila ogumai (assembly GCA_018904815.1). Lineage (NCBI taxonomy): Eukaryota > Metazoa > Arthropoda > Insecta > Diptera > Drosophilidae > Drosophila > Drosophila ogumai. The sequence continues at coordinate 7,037 of JAEIIJ010017286.1, read as the reverse complement.
CGTTAACTATACTACACCGATACATATTTATGGTCGTTAGGGTGGACCTTATAAGCGTGAGAGCTAGGCCTACCATCAATCAGCTTTTACTTATTAACATTTCTACAGGACATCCAACTGATTTTTGCTTTATAGAAAGGTATGAATTGGAGCCAATATCCCAATGTCTGGGTAAAACAAATCTAGGAAAATTAAATAAAATGAAACTATTGCTGATTGATTGATTGATTGATTTATACAATTTTCACAATTTTCTAACTGTACATTGAGTCTTTAATGATTGTAATATTGTACTATTGTAATATTACATTTAATAACTATTTATTTTCTCTGTGAAGCTCTTAAAATGCATAAAAAATAATAATTTGATTAAAATCTAATTATTAAAAATCAATAAACGACAGCTAGTCATCATTAAATATACTCAAGCCAACATGCCGTATACGCAATTTTATGGGAAATATTTTATATCCAAACACTAGGTCATGTATTTTGTTACTATCCGAACCAAAGTCCGCCCCAATATTTTTGTATGCTGAAAATGTTGCTACCTACCCACAGGCACAGTTACTGGCCCTAGATACCCGTATACATATATACGCGTATATATATCCGTATATAGGCGTACGTGTGTCGTGCCATATCGTCGTTACTTTGTCGGCCGTACGTTGTTTTTGTGCCGGCACCCGATCTTTATTCGGCTCGCCAGCTGAGCCACGGGATTCGATTCGGAGCCGGCCGGAGACGGACGAGGAGGCCGTCGCCGAAGGGAAGCATTTGCCGGAACCAGGAGCAACTCCAGTCAGGCCCAGTCGGTTGTAGTTAGTCGGCCAGAGTGCGTTGTGCGAGAGCGGCGGCCGAATCGAGTCGTGTGCCAGTGCTTTAACAGTTAATAGTGCTAAATCCCTGACTAAACACACACAAGAAAAAAAAGAAAAAACAACCATACACCGAATTTTCACTGAAGGGTGTTCACGATGTGTAAATATCCAAGACTATGTTGTTTCCCCCTTTCCTATTTCCTGTCCCATGCGACCAAGTTAAAACAAAAACCCAATACTAATTGTGAAAATTTCTATCTTTCCAGTTTCGGCTGCCAACAACATGCAATATGGCCAGAATATATCCATACCGTACTCACAGCCGCAGGGCGATCTGAACTTTCTCAATGCAGCCGCAGCGGCCGATCATAAGGGTAAAATCCATCCAAAAATCGAACGTGACCGGGAAGAAGGTGAGTCGTCGGCGAGCCGCCAGTCGGGGATTGAGTGGGCGGAACTGCTTTGACTCCGGGTCTGGGTCTGGTTCTGGTGCTCGTGCTGCTGGGTCTGGGGGAGGCTGAGCTGGCTGGTGTATGTACAGCGCTTTCGGGTCGGTATATGTGTATTTCAAGGACGCAGTCATCACTCGTCGTGCGTCTCCCTTCGGCTTCGTTATTTATAAATGTTTTTGGGCCTGTCTGCCATCCCCCGAGCCGAGGGGCAGTAAGAGGGGCAGGTGGGTAGGTAGCTGGGTTTGGGGGTATAGCACACTTTTTCATCCAGTTTTACGCTGAGCCACCTTAAACAAGTGGATGTGAATGTTGCTCCTCTCATCCCAATGATTACGCACGCTGCAAAGCGAAAAGTGTGCACCGCTCGGATGTGAGGAGGGTGGGTGTGTCCTTGGCAGTAAATAATGGTTACTATCCGGGGATTCTTCGGAAAGCTCGAAAGAAAATTATGCATCTCTTTCCGGATTTGTACCAATCTTTCAAAATCAAAATTAGTTGACTTTTAAGAACACTTTTAAAGTAATAAATAAATACTACAATTATTTTTACTAATTACTATAAATTCGAACAAATTAATTTTTGTTTGCTTACATATGAGAATGTGTAATAAACTTCCTTATCGTTTGAAAAGTTTACTTTTATTAAGTAGCCAAGATTGTTTCATTTTAATTGACAGTGTCCAGCTGTAAGAGAAAGCCGGAAAAAAACGAAAAAATTGGTTGCTACCCAGACACATATACTATAAGGCTGTTGACACGCCCCCAAAGGGGGAAAGAAGGGTGTTGGAAAATTGCTGTTGGGGTAGGCTTTTTTGTAGCTCGAAAGAAAATTATGCAGAAGTTGATTAGATAATAATTAGATGTCTATTGATTAAAAAATATAGAGTTCGGGGTTAGAAAAATATGCAATAATAATAATAATAGTAAATGACATTGACTCCATTAGAAAGGAATACAATATTATTAGATAATGCTTTATGGGACTAAATCTTCCTAGAGATTTAAAATTGGTACAAAAATCTATACATTTTTTTACTTTGGACCGAAAACGAACAATTTTAAGTCTCTAGAAAATTCCCTTTTTTCGCACTACAATAAATCCTTTCTCTTCTGTTTCCTTAGTCCTCAATCAGCAGATCCTGCAGAATGTGAACCAATCCTGGCAAACGCTGGCCAACACGGCCAACACGGTGGACTACTCGTCACACCTGCTCTCCGCCACACTGCCCATCTCCATACAGCACTTCCTCAAGTACTCGGAGACCATCAAGAAGGAGTCCACCGGCGATGTCCTCAAGAACGGCACCAACCTGGCCAGCCTGGCGCTGGGCGGCGTTGCCCTGACGCCCAGTAATAATGGGGCTAATGGGGGCCACCACAACGGACTGGTGGGCATGGAGCACGGCGGTCATATGACTAACATGACGGACGCCAACGGTGCGGCGCTGACGAATGGAGGAGCCAGCAACGGGGTGAATGGCAATGCCAATGGAGCAGTGAGCAATGGCGGCGCCGGGGCGGTATCCAGTACCGGATCCGTGGGCACCACGAACGCCAGCGGCGCCACCGGCACAGCCACGGGCAAGAAGACCAAAAAGAAGAAACCACCAAAGGAGAAGAAGCCGCGCCCCAAGCCTGGCGAGATCCGCGAGACGAAGGCGCTGGACGGCTCAACGCTATACTGCTGCCCGGAGTGCCAGATGGCCTACCCGGACCGCAGCCTCATCGAGCAGCACGTCATCTCGCATGCCGTAGAGCGGCGCTTCGTCTGCGACATCTGCAATGCGGCGCTGAAGCGCAAGGACCACCTGACCAGGCACAAGCTCTCCCACATACCGGACAGGCCGCATGTGTGCAATGTGAGTCGAGACAACCGTCACGGAAGAAATAAAGACCATTAAACGAGTTGAGAAAATTCCAGACGTATAAGATACTAACTTTCTTATTTCTTTCTTTTTAACAGATCTGCATGAAGTCCTTCAAGCGCAAGGAGCAGCTAACTCTGCACATTGTCATCCATTCCGGCGAGAAGAAGCATGTATGCATTGAGTGTGGAAAAGGTAAGTGTCCTGAAATCGAAGACCCTATAGTATGTGATTGCTCAATTGATTATTGATTACCGTAGGTTTCTATCGCAAGGACCACTTGCGCAAGCACACGCGGTCCCACATCGCCCGACGCGTCAAGTCGGAGGTGTCGGCGCAGAACGTGAACGGATCCGGCGGCGGAGGAGGCGGAGGCGGCGGCGGCGGTGGTGGCGGCAACAGTGCGCAGAACAACGCGCTGCACGGCTCCTGAGGATCGTACAAGGACTTCTGGTAAACTCCCAGACGAATTTCAAGCCATAAGGGGCGGCCAGGCTGCTGGCGGCGGCGGGCATAGACAGATCCACATCCGAATCGGATCGGATCGCATTGCCTGTGGCCGGGAGCAGCCGAGCTGCCTTTGAAATTCGCTGGGGGCTTACCGGGGGTCCTGCTGAGCGTCACCCAACTCCAATACAATAACCCTCAAAATAAACACGAGTTATACTTACTGGATGCAAGTATTAGTACGATTTTGTTCACGACACTTTCAGTTCTTTAGCTTTAGTTCTTTCAGTTGAGATTTTCGCACAAACACACTAGCAGAGTCGAGCAAAAAGAGTATAGCAATCGAAATGTACAAATCAGCAGAATGACAGATTTAAATTCGAGTTTAGTATGCGCATATGTTAGGGAAAGATAACGCCGTCGCGTAGCTTTCGTTTCTCATTTTTTCGGGGATCTGTGATCTGTAGTCGCTGCATAAACAAGAAGGAAAAACGAGAGGCGATCGATCGAACGCTGTTCTAAGAATAAGTTAATATGTGTCTGCAACCGATTTACTATATACATATGTATGTGCAATTTATGAACCTCTTGATTTGCCTTTGTTTTTGGTTGCCCTTGCGGCGCTTTTGTTCACAACACACACACACAAGGTGCACGTGTGTTCCCTTGGAGAGATTCGTCTAGAATTATGCACATTTTAACGAAGTAAGAGCTGCTCTAAAAGCGAAATTTATACTTCTAGTCTTGTATTTTATTTTACCAATAGTAGGCATAGAGAGAGGGAAACCCCGAATCGAGGTCGCGTAATCTTAAGCTTTTAAACTTGAATGTTCAAAAGGAAACCTTCGACTTGGACGCGAGTCACAGCCACAAACACTAGACAGCAGACACGACCTGCATCTCTGCATGCGTGCAGCATGCATGCCCAACTTCCAGCCATCGTCATTGTTTGCCAGCAAGCTGCAATATCTACCACAGAACAGAGTACAGAGCCACATATAACCAAGCTTACGAATCCAATACCGATAACTGATAACCACAAATAGCGTTAAGAGCCACCAATATATACAACATACAGCAGCAGCCGCAGCAGCCATAGCCATAGGATCGCAGCAGATTACAAAAGCAAATGCAATGCAATAACCGAAACACAACTGTATAAATCGATATTTTTATATATATAAATACAAAGGAAAAGAGAGAGCATATGAAAACCGAATAGGAATATAAAGGCATAAAACAATAACCGAAATAAAGTGCAAACACTTCGAGCAAGTGACAACGTAATTTACTGTTCAAATACAAAGCATTTTTTGAGATTAACGATTAACAGAGATCCATATGCAGACATATAGCGATGCAGAATACTTATTGCAAACACTTGTATAGTTATATACGCAGCTTCAACTAAATACGCTAGCCAACAGATACACCTAGGGATACAGATACAGATACAGATACTACAGATACAGATACGGAAACTGTAAAGCGAACACTTCTTCCTTGTTTGTCTCGATCACTCCGCAATTCGCTAATGACCCCCTGAGCTCGAACTTTGTCACGGTTTCCACTTTCCACTGAATGGGGATTGCTACGATTTCATACATACTGTTGGGATATAAAATTCCTTAAACTTGTATCTGTGAAATGTATCTATTCCCAATTCTCCAAATCCGGAAGCCAAAAGTTCGAGCCAGAGCGACATTTTCACACTCCAAATCAATCTTTTTTCGGGCACATCTCACACACAGAAAAAGATACTTAATCACTTCTCGGGCTGACATCGATTTGGTTCGATGCCAGCCAGTTGGACGACAGCTCTACTACAGTAGCTTACAGTGCAGTTTGTAATTGAAACACTTGCAGTGAAGTACAAATATTTTAAAGACAGCCACGACACGATACAGCAGCTACATAAGTAATTGCATATATTAGCCAAAAAGCAATGCGAAACAGATCTAAATACAGTTACTACACTAGAGGGCAGCAGAATATATTGTTGACGCGTTTCGTTGTTGGCCCCAAAGGCGGGGGCCCGATATACAAATTGTGAACATAACGTGACAAACTTATAAATAATTAAGCTACCTTCGGCGCAAACAAGGAGTTATTATTTGCCATTGATTTTCTTGGTCTCTCTCTTTCACCCACTCAAACTCTCTCCCTCTTGACAACACACACACTTAAATCGAATAAGAGAATATAAAACAATAAGTTTATAAAGTAAAAGTTGCAATAAATGACAAACAAATGAAATTAAATCACTCAGGGATAAAGCCTCCAAAAGAAAAACATAAAATAAAAATGCAATATTTTAAAGGAAACGAAATGAAAACAAAAACGAAAACAAAACGGAAAGAAAAGAAAGAAAACAAAAATTTAATCTAAAAAGAACGTACATTTTAAAGTTAAAAGAAAAAAAAAACAAATATTTTAGTATAATAACGAAAAGGACAAAAAACAAAAGAGGAAAAGTTTTAGAAATTTGCACAAATTTTTGGCATTTTATAAACGCAAAAAACGAACCATCAACCAAACAAATAAAAGCATTAAATCGAACTAACTAAATAGAAACATATTTTCACACACATTTCATTGGCTTAGCGAAGGTATAAAAACTAGAAAGAAAATACAATTACAGGATAGAAGGACAACAACCGAGTCACGCAGGCAAACGAGCGAACGGTCCGTGCAACTTTTAGTGCATTTAAATCAACACTGAACACTGAAACTCAACAAAAATCAGAAAGGAATATTTACAGGAGCGTAGAATGACAGCTAGAGCAGGGATCCGTGGCCAAAGATGAAGTTAGAGGCGGATCGAAAGGGAATATGACGGCATTTAGCGCTAGGAGCGGATGATTGATGGATCCATTTACGATTTAACAAGCCAATTGCCACACAAACACACAACCACAACCAATATTTGAAACTGTAAACTGTAAACTTAAACTGTCAACTGTACTATTGAATTTATGTTTAGTGTCTGCAGCATGCGGGGGATGTGAGGAACAGAAGATCGAAGATGAGGAGAAGACGGGCGAAGAGCTAAATACATTTAGGGTTAGGTTTTCTGCGAAAGGACTGAAGTTAAGGCAACGTAGCGTTTAAATGCAAAATTGAATTGAAAATTGAATGAAGAGAAACAAAACCGAGTGTTATGGATAATGGAGCGTGCGCGCGAGTGTGCGATCGGTGACGAAAAATTACTTGTTTAAGGCTGGATGGACTTATGGTAATTTCGACGCAAAAAACGATAGTAGCAAAACAAAACAAAAAACATGTAAAATGCAGATACCATATTTTTATAATTAAAGCGACGCCCCCAACCCCCAACCTCCAAGAAACCCAAACACCCAACTACCCCTGATCTTAATATATGTTTAATTCAACTGCAATTATCGTTAAAGACGTATTTACTGTTTGTGATCCAAAATTCATTGATTAAACGTA
>JAEIIJ010017279.1:0-15283 GCA_018904815.1 Drosophila ogumai | reverse complement strand
ATATTTCATAACTCCAACAATATGTTAACGAATTACATATTTCATAGTTAAATCAGAACTTCTGGCAAAGAGTTTTTATGGCACATCTTGTGACGGTGTTCAAGTATTATTTATGGGATCGTAGATGACTCTTTCCTTCCATAATACCCCCATCAAGGGTATAAAAATGAAGATGGAATCGAGCAAACGAGCCACAACGTCATCAGTGGCAATGGCAACGTTGAGTTGTGGCCAAGTGTGTGTGTGTGTGTGTGTGTGTTGCAGGCAGCATTCACATCATCCTGGCATCGTCCTTTAGCCATTTATGAAAATTTCAAGTGTTCGGGGCCAGAGGGCACTGAGGGCAAGATGTCGGCATCTTAATCTCGAGAGGAAGGTGATGATTTGCCTCAAATCATGTGTGCTGCTTGGATGTGCCTGCAGATGTGGCTCTGAAGCTATGCTCGTGTCCTTAATGGCGGAAAAGCTTGGACTAATGCAAGCTTATCCTTATGCATCCACTGGAATGATGCACAATTTTTTACAATTTTTCACAATTTCTATAAAATAACTCAATTGGGATTGGCTGCAGGATAATGGCGTCTAGCCGGGAAATCACGTATTGCAAATCAAATATCAGAACTAGACTTATTTTTTGAATAAAGGAAATAAAAGAGCGTCTATAATATCTATATAGAATTATTAAATTGTTCTGCTTAAACAACGATTTGTCCTTGTTAACATTTCTTTAGTAAGCTCAATAAATCCTTTTCAGTCTGCCTGTCATTAAAATCATCAACGAATCTGGTCACGAACTCGATTGTGAAATCCACTTCAGCATTTTGGAGGCGCCACAGTTGCGACATTAATTACAAAATCGTGACTTATCAAACGGCAAGCGGCATCTGCACTGAAATAATTCAATACGGATGCGATTTAAAGTCACAAACAAATGAATTATTCAAAGGATCTGCCCCCCAAAACACTCTTTAATTCAATTTCAAAATGAAATTTCAGGCGTAGAATGAAAGAAAGTGAGAAAAGTCAGTCATGTGAATGCAAAAGAAATGCAATGAGGCGCAAAACAAAAAAAGAGAAGGGAAACTGCAACTGAAACGTTTGGAAAATTATCAGGAAAAAGAGGCAAGTCAAGGAGACGGTCCCATATGCATTTGCCTTCAATTATTAAAGCCAAATTGTGCCCAGGTGTTGTGACAGGCGCAAAGCCATCGCATAGCATCCAAAATCCCAATACCATTCCCCGGAAGCCTTGAGCTCTCGCTTCAGTTGCCACATTGAATGGGCACAGAAAGTTACTCGACATCATAGTGTGCTCCATTATCAAAATGCAATTTCATCAATGCCGGGGCTTTGAGACCTCAAAAAATCCGTCCAGCCAACAACAACGACAAAAAAAAAATGTTAAAATGTCTGAAATTTGATTTTGCCTCTAAGAGTGAACGATGCACTCTGCCGTGCAGGCATCAGCTTTCAACAGTGGCTCAGTGCAAATCCCGAGACCCCGGGGAAGCTACACTCTAAGAAAAAATATAAAAATTGGTCATTACCAATAATAACCAACTAGCAAGATTTTTAAATATATTTATTAAGGGATTCAATTAATGTTAATAATTCTCTGAATATATTTGTTTTATTTATCTGTTATGTGTTACTTTAAGTTGCAATTCGAATTTTTTATTGAAGTTCCCAGCACATACTCCAAAAAATAGTTTTTGATATTAATATACTGTATTATAAAATAGTTTTCAGTGCATTCCCCTCAGAAGTCCCATTTAAAGTCCAATCCCAACCAGAAGCCGGCAGCAGACAGGCCAAGGAGCACAAAGCAGGCTGCAAGCAAACACTTTTTGGTAGTGCAATTTGTTGTTTGCCTGCTAACCAAGGCAACACTATTCGTTCTTTTTTGGCCAGATATTTTTATATAAAACGGCGCAACATCCATCAGAAGAGTATGTGTGCATATATTTAGAACCATATTGTGGGGTATTCATAGCCACACGAGGCGTATACGTAATGCAATTAAAAACAAATCTAAATCATCTTTGATTGACACGAAAAAGCTTTTACAATAAAAAAGCAATATAAATTTTCCAGCAGCTTTTATAAAAACATAATAAGACAAATTTCATGACACTTTTTTTTCTTTATAAACATGAATTGCGATTTTTTTAAAAATAAACGAAGCTCGTAAAAGGTTAAGCCCAGCTTTCAAGCTAAAATGCAGTCTCATCAAAATATTTTTATCACCATATTGTCCTACGCTCAATTACCCAATTGAAGCATAAAATTGTAATAATAAAAATAAATAAATTGATATTAAAAAGAATATACAAGGTGAGAGCGCTTTCCTGAGGCGAGGCTCAAAATAGAATTTAATGGAACCATTTTGGGATAAGTCTGACAGGATGAAATTATTTTCAGCACAAGTTCAAACGGCTTAATCTAAATGTCACATCAGCGTGGCTGGCCCCAACTCATCTGGCGCAATATTCAATTGGCGGCCCAAGAGATTGCCCTCATCATTGTCACGGCTCACCTTTTGGCCAGGCAGTTGACCCACATCCACAACGCACAATTGCCACATAGACAAAAAAGGGCAAATGCTGATGAGTTTGCAATACAACAGACGTGCCACAAGCATCTGAGCCGCATCTTAAGACTTAAGACCATGGCTAAATGGCAGGCAGAGCCAACACAAAGATAGCCCGGCTGTGAGCTGAAATGCAAATGTTCGATTCGGTTTGGAGGAACGATTTGTGTGTCAGGCAATAATTTGCCAAACGACTTCTGATAGTCGAACGTGGCCAAAAACCCACAAATGTTGGCTAATGCAATGGCTAACGACAAACGACATGCGACATACGACAAACGGGTAACAGCAATTGCATTTTCTGGCTTTTTGCAGCTAGAGATGGCAAAAGAATTGTCATACTGAGATCAAAGTTCAATATATAGATTTTTCTTAAATATTTTGTCGATATTGTTGTCAAGAAAAATTGATGGATCTTGTATTTTGTATGTTAGTACTTAAGTATTGTGATATTAAAAGTAAATTGTCTAATACTAATATATAGTTAGTTAGTTAGTTTAATTTATTTTCAATTTCATTTATAATCCATTTCTTCCACATTTCAGCAATATTTATTTTTTTTAAAATAATATATTCACCCCTAGAATTTTCCCCTCAACAAAAATCCATAACAACAACACCATAACGGTCAGCATCAACCGACAGCCGGAAGCCGGATGTATTGTCATTTATTTACAAAGACTAAAGCTGCGACTGTCCCACACACTTAGTATCCGGGCCATTATGTGTGTGGATGCTTCAAAGGATCATTCCAATGGCCACGTGGCAAACAATGGCATCTGCAGTTGCAACTGCAACAGTGGCAGTGGGAAAAACAACACACAATAACACACACACACAACTGTCGCAGGAAGCCAATACGATGGCAGATAATCAAGTGCGCAGGCGATATAAACTACACACTTTCCTTCCGCCGCCATTCACTTGCACATATCTTTTCCGAAACTATGTATTATCGATTGGCAAGCTGCCACGATTGAACTTAATATTTATCACAAAAAGAGGCCTTAGTTGGCTTTTAAAACTTGCAGTGGGAGGGAAATTCTTTATGTCACAGCAGCAAACCACAAAATAATCTTCCTGTTGTCTTGTTTCCAAAAAATATCACAAAACTATCTACTATCTAGGATCAATTTAAAATGTAACTGATCTTTGATTGCTATATATTTGTATTTCAAAAACATGAAAAAAGCAATAAAGATATGATGCATCTTATCTATGGAAATAAGTTTATTGCTTGTCTTCCCAGGCACGTTATGAATCCCGCTGCGCTGTGTAGTGGTCCTGTTCAACGAGGGACCTTACATCTCCTTGGAATGGCTACATGGTTGCCTCTTGTGAAACGGCAGCTGTTGGCATGTCAACATGTAATTGACACCGAAAACGACAGCTCCGGGGGAAAGCCTGGGAGAACTCGGAGTGCCCTCAATGGAGGCATGGGAATTGCGTTTGGTTGCCTTTTGGGTGCCCGGAGTAAGCCATTAGGGTTTTCCCGGATGCTTTTGCTCCCCTTGTCAGAGTCAAACTGTATAGTTGAGCTCATATGTCTGGGAACATGATGATGCAATACAGCATGAAGTCTTTGTGATGAAGGTTATTGTTTAGCTCGTAAATTCATAATGACAAAGTAGAGGAAAGGAAACAATAAGTTTTTATTAACCATTTAAATAATATCGAATTTCAAATAAATTGATAAATGATAGAAATTAAAACTATTATTATTGTATATCACATATATATTATTTGTTATCCGGCTCGATGGACCCAAATATGAAGAGGCCTGGTGCCTGGTGGTAATCGAAGTTATTCGAATAATAAATAATAATAATATAATTATTAAACCAATATCTCATTTTCTTTTATTATATAAAAACTTAGTTTCTGTTTCTTTTCTTTTCTTTTCTTTTCTTTTCTTTTCTTTTCTTTTCTTTTCTTTTCTTTTCTTTGAGAAATCCCTCCCCGATTCATTAGTAAAATAGTTTTTGGAATTCCAATTGAATGGCTAAATTTGGCAGCCGTTAAATATTCATAGATACGAATTCAATAAGGCCAGTTTTAGCCCCATAAACTTCACGTCGCCAAGTTTGCCTACGTGAGCAAAAACGACCAACTTTGCTTGCATTAATTTGCGTTAATTTCGAGAGCTGGGGAAAAGTTGAACGTATCCAGCTCAGCCAGCCGGCGGAGGCAATGGTCTCAGCAGGAGCACGCCACCGATGACTTGAGCTAGTCGGGGTCCGGCCGGCACCTACTGTAATTAAATTTGATAAATGACTGCACTCCGACCCCTGGACCAGCCCAAGCCACTGGAACGCCTCCTGGCAGAGTCTGGCAGACTGGGTGACAGTCTGGCGGCGGGCCAGCTGGCGAGCTGATTCCAATTCTGAGAAACTGCTCAAGTGTAAATGATCTGCGATTGGCTGGAATTCGATTCGATTGGACCAATTTCATCGGACTGTTGAAGCACCGAGCACGTTGACAATTATGTCCTGCTTTATGAGAGGCTTTTGTTGGGGGTATGCAGGGGGAGACCTCTAATTTATGGCTGCTAATTTATCCAAAGCAACTGCACAGGCAGCCCAAAGAAACCTTTGGCAAATTAATTTGCAACAAAACTTGATTAATGTCGGTGTTTATGCGGCTTGGCTCGGCTGCTCGGTGCGGGTATGGGAGCGTTTTTCCACATGAATACCGAAAAGGAGAAGAATCGGTAATTAATTACACATGGAACGCCGCAAAGTATGCAGAGAAGCAAGCAAAGACTTGCGTATTGCGTATACGCAATGTGACCCAGCTCAAAGGCTTGAGCTCAATGCGGGCCCAATGTCCACATGTAGTAGTACTTACGCGCAAACCATTTAAATTTCAAACAGATTTATGGCTCTTAATTGTTTTTTAATTGCGGCATTAAACGAAGGGATTTTCCACAGCTCTACCTGGTTAACATGTAAATGGCACAAGGACTCTGATTTCGAAACCCAAAAGCAATAAATAAATGCCAATGCAGGACACAGCAGCCGTAATTGAAGATTAGTTAGGAAAATGCTCGCCTGACACATCGATAAATTTCACACAAAACATATTTTGGCCCAGGCAATATTGGTTTTTACACATACGCAGCACTTTATTTGCTCGGCGTTATCTTAATGTTTATTTTCAATAACATTTAGTGCAAAGTGCATGTGCAATTATTCATGTGTTTGTTTATTGAATAACAAGCGAAATATTTGTAAAATGCCATTGTTATATAACAGAGCCCTTTGTTTGCATTCTCGCATCATTTCTCATCCAAAATGTAGTGAGTAAAAACATTTCCATCAAATTTGCATAAGCGAAACACAAATATAGACTTTAAATGGGCATTATCACACCCTTGGGCAACTGACACATATCGAGGTAATCAATCAATTAGGCCATCAATCACCTCATGGGACTAAGGTTGCAGGGAACTATTGAATTCGTTTGCTCTTTCTCTTTTTGGGGAGTGACTGATTGATTGTTGCTGCATTGCATTAAATGAAATTAAAGTGTTAATTTGGCCAAGGAATCCGAGGATTTCAAGCTGGCTTGTGAGGAAATTACCAAACAATCGACAACTTTTCCGGTCACAGCGGTTGCCCTTCTTAACTTTTCAAGTGGCACAAAATGCTGAGCGACCCCGAGGTTTTGCTTTTTCGCAAAAACTTTCACCACCATTTTCTGTTTCTGTTTTAAGAAAATGTTCTAATGAAATTTTCGCGACTTCTTTGCAGGTATTTTTTGACTATTTATAGTTCTTGTTGTTTGGGAAACCTACACTTTTCATTAGAGGTGAAAAACTTTTGGAAGTATGTCCCACAGAAAAAGGGGTGAAAGTTGCACTTTTGCCAACAATCCTTTCTCGCTAATTAATTTAGTTTGTTTCTCTGGTTTTTGAGGGTGACATATCGGGTTTTCATACACGGCGAGAAATTAGCTTGGGCCATTTTAATTTTTAATATATAAATACAAAAGAATTTAAATGTTAATAAAGAAAATAACCTTGATTTATGACATTTCTAGAAGGCATGAATTGATGTTTAAAATTAAAAAATTCTATAATAAGAGTAAATAGGTTTAAGACATATTTGAAATTAAAATTAATAGTATTTATAGAAAAAAATAATATTTGTAAAATATCTGTGTACAAAAACCATAAATTCTGCAATATTTATTTATTTTTTATTTCGTTTTTATAATTCCAAAAACAAACCCCAACACCTGCGTGAAAATTATTCTGCTTTCCCTGCCCTCGAAATATAATTTCCCATTTAATTGCCACAATTCAAAAAGTTTAAATTGTCATAGATTAGCTGAAAACGAATACTCAAAGAGGATCCCCCTTGACAAATGGCACAGCCTCTGACAAACTCAACAAAAATAAAACACAAATATGAGATGGCAAGATGAGAGTGACATTCGAGCGTTAAAATTAACGAGTGTCACAATTTACGTGTGTGATTTACGACATCAAATTTTCAACTCCAGCTGGCGGCCATTTTTTTCGGGCTTTTCTTTCTCCCCCTTTTTCTTCTCCCCCGGGTATTCGTTATTGTATTTTTGTTTTTGTGGGTTTTTTTTCTTTGTACCCTCCATTAACCGGTCTGGGCACAAGGTCGCGTGGAAAAACATGGAAAACCACTCGGTAATTACTATACACAAGCATTTGTTCGCCGCAGTTTTATTACTTCATACTCTTGCTGTTATTGCCTGTCGTTTGTCAGCCGTACAGCGTCCTGCGTGGTCCTGTGAAGCGGAGCGAAAGTCCTTGCTGCTTGTCGCTGGGCTCGTTAAAATTAATTAACCTTGCATAAATTTTTTCATTAACCAGAAATATGAATGCGTATAAAGAATGGCCTCTACAAAATGCGCTTGATCATTAATTATGTGCTTCAAGGTAAGGCCCCTAGCCTTACCCCTCATTAACGCTAAAATATAACCTGTATCAGCTATAGATGCACAATGGACTTAAACTGTTTTGGCCAGCTTTGCCACAATTAGCCGGCTTATTTGGCCAGGTCAAGCTGCTGGTGGTTTTAGTTAATTCCGGTCGTAACCGCACCCGCAATCTGTAAGTATCTGAATCTGCATTGGGATTTGCATTTGCATATGCATCCAAGGGAAATAATGTGGTATCTGGATCTTGCCACGTTCGACGGTTCCATGTCAGGGCCGTAAAATCCCAGCATCCCAAGACTTTATGGCATTATTATTCGCACTTGAATGTGGCAAATTATTGTAATTGCACAATTTATGCTGCACACTCTTTAGGTGCCATTCGACATAAACTTGTCAAATACGTGCAGGATTCTCCTTGGGAAACACTCATCCAGAGGCTGTGTGGCTGAGAGGCTGTGAGGCACAAAAAAGACAAACGATATCACGCTCAAAATACTGTCAGGCAGTTGACACTTAAGCGATTCCAAATTCCATATGCATGTCGCAAATTTCACTTCACATATGCCTACAGTGGGTATTCATGGGAGTCTACAAGAATTTATTAAAATTTAAAATTGTTGATAAATATTTATTTATATAATGCTAGCCTATATTTTAAACTAATTGCTAACAGGGGACTTGAGCTATAGCTGCTAGGGCCTTATTTTGGTGAATATCCATAAAAAGAAATTTAAGAAATTGCAATGCAGTAGCTAAAACTATAAAATAAAACTATGAAATTAAGGCAAAAATATATATCGAAAAATATATCGACATCAATATGAAAATTTATTAAAATTGATATATCGAAATTATAAATATTTTGGACAATTTCGCTCTATTCATATAAATGAAACTAAAAATGAATTGCTAAAAACGTTTTCTCTTCTTTGTTAAATTTTGTTAAAAACCTATCGTAAACTTTGACTTTTCAAAATATTATAGATAATATCGGTCGATATATTAAAAAATTATCAATACAGCAATTTTCCACATTGTTTAAAACGGATCACAATACGGTTTCGTTTACTGAATATTTATTTTTTCACCTCTAATAATAATACCTTATAAATACCCACTGTACCCACAACGGCTGTCAATTATTCTTGTTGCAATTGCCAAGTCAAAGACAGGGGACACACAATGCCATTGTTTGCCACAGCCTCCATTCAAATAATGTGCTTCTAAGCGTTTGTGTGAGCGCGTAAATCATTTCCAAATGGAAATGGGTACAGAGACATGTGAAAAGTTTATCAAACCCAAACCTATATACAAGAAGATATATCTAAGGGTACCCCCAAAAATTCTGTGAATAACTCACATGCACTCGCAACCGAGTTATTTTTGCTATTTCCCCCCTACTATCTCTACGAAATTTAGTTGCTTGAATTCAGTTCTTTTTTCCAGCATCTCCCCCACATTTTTTCGTGTGTTTTTCCGTTTCGTTTTCCTTGCTGGCGTCTGCTGTTTTCCCCTTGTTTTTTTTTTTACTTTTTTTCCAGAGCATTGCATTTCTATTATCTGTTGTATTTCTTTTACATTTTTGCCAGTAGCAGCAGAGCCTGCTCAGCGTTTTGTTCAACTGCAGCAGCCGCTTAGCTTGGCTTTCTGCTGCCGGGCAAATCTTTGAAATATTTTAATGTGCTTTGCCTAGATTTATGAAGAGCGTACTCTCCGCGCTACTCTGTTACTCGCTGCCACTTAAAATCCTGCATTAGCTGTTTGCCGCCTGCGAATAATGCTCTGTTTTATATGCTTAAATCTCGTCCTGCTGCCTGCTGCGGTTTGACTTTTGAGCCGACTAACGACTCGTGGGGCGGGGGGAGGGGAACTCTAAGCGGTGGGTTGTGGGTGGTGGGCGTGGTCGTAGCTGCCATTAAGTGGCTTTGGCTTGCAGCTGATAAACGATGCCAGTTGGCCTGGCCATAAACATTTGCGCCTGCGATTTGGCCAAACAATGAAATATGATAATCGCCCGCTCGTTGTTGAGGTCCATAAATCCCATCGACTGCATAAATAAACTCGTTGAGAATGTATTCCTTTCGCCACTTAAAGGGCAGTTAGAAAAGGAAATTCACTTCAAAAATTAATGACTTGGCAGTAAATGTATGGTATTAGTTTTGGTTACTATTTTGTAAGAGAACTTAGTGTAAAAACTATAGTTTTAATATTTTCAATCTTCTACAAACAAATTCTATTAAACTCGCAAATTTTTTGGCAAACTTTAGATTTTTATTTATTCTGTCAATGTCCCCCACAAAGCAAATTACAAAGTTAGACTAAACAACATGAAAACTAAATTAAATAATAAAAATAAACTGGTTCACCTAGCGAATAATCATTTAATCAAATTGAATTAGTTTCTGCGGTTGCAAATAATAACATTCATTTGCCCAACTTGGTAACGAAAATATTTAAACTAATTAACCACTGCCCGGCGCACACAAAGGTAAATTTCCAAAAGTACAAATTCCCTTTCCCAGCGAAATGATGGATGAAAGCCCGGAAAATGCCAAGCGGGCAATGAAATGAAAAGCTCAGCCCTAACAGATGATCCTGGCTGTGAAAACCCTGCTCCAAACCGGAAGGTGAACAAATTTCTCAACGACTTATGGCAACCGAGGAGGAGAAAGGCATTAGCAGATCTGACACAATGACGACGGGCTAAAGTGCCCCCTGGAACCAGGTGAGATGGAGCTATTGCAGCCACGTAAGCACAAATTCCGCGCCATAAATCACGGGTAAACAATTTTTTTCTCCTCTCCACACCGCCGGATAAAACAGAGGTAGCTGCAAAAAAACACCCGCTCCAACTACAACAAAAAAAACAGTTGCGTAACTGGCCAGGACAGGGCCAAGAACGAGGTCAGGTCCGAAAAAAAGAGGCAAACATAAAACTGAAACTGGGCCGTAAAAAGAAAAAATAGAATTCCAACGACACAAATCAACAGCGGCTAAATTGAACGTCAACATGACTTTGATTGTTCCCTGCAAGTGCCAGTCTATGGTCGTTCCTCAGCTGGATGCATATCAGCATCGGTCGCTGAAAAGGCAAACAATCCGGCGCCCAGATCCCAACCAGATACTATTTTAGATATCAGGCACCGGGCAGGAGGCACACCAGGCACCAGGCACCAGAGTCATCCGGCAACTGCCAGAGCCACTCATCGGCACACGTGCCATGCCATATGCAGCCAGTAAAGTTGGAAAAACTAGAGAATGCATTCTAAAAAATAGCATTTAACTTTCTTTATCGATTCTTAAATACAACAAAAAAATAATAATAAAAACAATAAATAACTTAACATTTTTGTGATGCACTCTGATAAAATCGATTAACGCTTACAATATGTTCAAATTTATAAAACTATTTTGTCGATTTTAAAGTCAAGCTTGTTGATAATAAATTTTAGTTATATTTTTACAATTATTTCTATAAATAACTATGAAATCTGTA
Organism: Drosophila ogumai; assembly: GCA_018904815.1. NCBI lineage: Eukaryota > Metazoa > Arthropoda > Insecta > Diptera > Drosophilidae > Drosophila > Drosophila ogumai. The sequence goes on along the minus strand of JAEIIJ010017279.1, from coordinate 4,280 downwards.
AAACATTTTCTTCTTAGATAGTTACCTTATCTTCAAAATTTCAATTTAAAGACTCTTTTTTGAGTGTCTCTTGCTCAAGAAGACTGTTAGCCCAGTCAAACACACATATTTGAAATACCGGCGCACAATTCAAAAGCCGGCCGACCACAGCCATCCTTGGGGCCCAGGACCTGCTCTACCTTCTAGTCACCCTTTCACATCCCTCAAATTTGCCTCAAATGAATGCTAAAAGCCAGTTGGCAGCTGTTTCCTTAAAGCCAAGTCCTGTAACGGACCCAGACCGGGCATATAAAATACGAAAATATGCCAAAATGTCATTCACTAGCATGTGCAAAGTATGTCGTTGTCGTCGTTTTCTGTAACAGGACACCAAAAAAACCAAGGATAGAAAGAGGGATCCAGGATCTGTGGCCAAAAAACAACACCTTGGCCACCAAAACTCTGCAGAGATTACATTTCGAACATTTAAAACAGAGCTGTGAGCAATTTGACGAAGAACTGGGTTTGTGGAAATTCTTGTTCATTAAGTAAACTTTAAGGCTTTTAGAAAGATATTTCTATATTTTATTTTCGTTGGAATTTTTGGGAAAGTAGTTTGTTAAAATTTCTCAGCTGGTATGCATAGAAGGGATTTTAAGGGAGAAGTTTTCAATTTGACATGTTTATCTTAAATATACATTTTAATAATACCTTACTGTTACTGCCTTAAATCATCCTGGTTTATTTCCAAGAATACTTTGTTTAAAATCATCATCCCAACCTGTTCATGTTCATAAGAAACTACATACATACATGCATATATACGTATATATAAACACACACCTCTGGCTGTTACCATGTTGATTTTGAATGAATCCAAAAGCCAGAAAAGGGTGAAAGTGCAGCCATGCATTAGTAAGCGGGTTTACCTTTTCAAAAATTTTCGACATTTACAAAATGCAATGCGAGTTGTTATGCATTTCGCGCTCTTGTCATGCTCTGGCGCCTATCGTTGGGTCTGGGAATGTCACTAAAAGAGAGGGATTTTGGGTGGTGTTTTAGGAAAGGTTTTAGGGAGGGTTTTTAGGGTGGTGTTTAGGGGTTCTACCTTTCACTGTAACTTTAATCGATTTTGTTGCGCTCAGTTTAGTCAGTTTTTCACTGGGAAATGCATCTTAAAGTGTCTCTATTTACCAAATGCAGCCACACAGAAAGCGGTTACAGTGTCAAGTGCATTTAGTTCTGAAAACAAATTTCAGTAACAGAAGGGCAAACACAGAAAAAAAAAATTAAAATGACAGGTAATTAAAAAGTTTAAGCTACCATTCCCAAAAGATTTTATCTAGGTTTTTGGGTAAGAATTCTCGCTTAAAAACATAAATACAATAAAAGTAGGGCTTAATTATAACCAAACTTAACCGCTTTTAATGATACAAAATAGAGATTACAAAAAGTTTTAATTTAATAGCTAGGGATTTTATATTTAAAACCTTTAAAAATGTACTATTTCATTGCTCTGGAAATGTAGTAAGTTAACTTCAAATTAAAGGTTAAATAACAAAACTTTAAGCAATTAAAAAAGTATACATTTTAGTGATAAAATAAACTGCAAAATCCCTTTACTAAAACCAAAACTAAAACCCTAAAAATCACAATAATCTTTTTAGGAAACAACAAAATTTATTATTAAATGTTTTGCACTTAAGTAAATTTATTCCCGGAATACAAATGAAACCAACCCCTATCCGGACCCAACTCATCTCGCATCCCCAGGTGAGCTGGTGACCCCAGCGAATCGCATTAGGATAATAAGAATCCGTCGGCCAAGTGCCAAGTAACTGAAGGCTTCTCCGTCCGAGTCCAAGTCCAAGCTGAGCGCAATGGCAATTACAGTTTGCAGTTGTGGGAATGACTTTTTGAATAAGTTAAACAGCTTTAGTATGATTAATATTAATGGCTGTTACGCCTCGAGTCGCCATAAAGCGAAGGCTTGCACTCCCATTCCGCCTAATGAACCGCAGAGCCCCAGATGGCTCACTGGGCAAGACAATGCCCCAAATTGCAAGGCGACAGAGCTGTGAGATGAGATGAGCACATAAAAACTGCAACAGTATTTCCCATTTGCCCAAGATCCGTTTTTATGCGTTTTATTATGGGCCATTCCCAACCCCAGCCATCTGCAAGGACCACCAGCTGTCCCCTCTGATAAAATGATGGCTTACATTGTCGATGGCTTCGTTTATGGCCCACATGGCCCACTTGGAGCCCATAGGCGGCAGGACGTTGATCACGCCTCGGATTTTATATCGATGTTGTGAGATTTTGCAACTTGTCACTGTTTTCTAAAGCTGAACCAAATTACATTATACACTTGGGTAAAATACTTGAAAATTGTTAAGAGACCAACATGGGGCTTGGTCCTGGACTCGCCCTTTCATTGTGGTTTTCTCTCGGTTTCTAACAAAAGTTTTCCCAAGAAATTTCATATTTTTTAGCTTCAGGTTCCCTTTCAAGAGGTTGGCCAATTTATGTTTTAAGTTTGGCCAAGTTGAGAAGTTATTACGTGGAAAGGTGAGGTGTATGTGCGAAATTCAAGAATTTAAAATTTTAAAAAATTTTAAGAATTGTAAATAATTTTTTAAATATTTTCAACTGTTTCTGAATTTATTATATTTAGAGTAAAATGATAATTTCTTAGAATTTAATTTCCTTAAACTTTTTTTCCCTTTTCGACAGTTTTATTTACCATACCATATCTTTATTATTATAATATAATCTCTACTATTCCACTATTATTTATTCAGATTTAAAAACCAAATTATTTTCAATAGAAACCCATAATTAATTAGCATAAAATGTTGTATCCTTTTAATTTCCTTAATTTCCTTACTCACTTAACTAGTTTAGGAAAGTATGTTGCCAACTTCGGCTTGCCAAACTTATTTGCATGCCACATGCAAAGCTCTATATATTGCTGTTTTCTGTTGTTGATGCTGTGTGTGTTTATTGATAACTTTGCTGAAAACTGAGTTTGGCAAATATTTTGATTTGAGCTCCCCGAGGGAGGAGAGAAACCAGCAGCAGCAAGCCGCTAGATTCGCATATTGTTTAGTTTTGGCCAACAAGCTCAAAAGTTCGGCCTCAGAGTCTGACAACTTGATTGATGGTGGTAACAATTTTCATTTTGTCTCTTCAGTTGATTAAAATAAATGACTCGTTGGCGAAGCTGACTGCAAATGCAGTCAGTAAGTAAGAAGGCCTTGTCAATTAATAACCCGACAGTCGATATCGATGGCCAATATGCCATCGTTTCCGCGGGAAAAACCGGGAAATGCTCTCGACGGAAGTCAGCAATTTGCCAAGGGCAAGTTGGCGACGCTTTAAGTGACTGCAGCGAAATCTAATAAAAAAAATATAAAAAAAATATGCCACTTCTCCTCCGCAGCTTTGCCGCTTGGCCAAACTTTTACTCTGTTTTTGGATTTCCTTTTTTTTTCAACTGCCACCAGACATTCTTTTTTTGGTTTTTGTGCCAGGATGTCGTTGTCATAAGGAAACTAAGGATTTCCGTTTTGGCTTTGCTCCGTAAGCCCGAGCATCAGCTTTATAAAAATTTCAGTGGATGTTGTGACACAGCACACCGAAAAAGGGAATAAAAATGAGTGGCGAAAAATTATGTAAAAAGTTTTTTCGTGCACGTTTAGCCACGCCCCCTGGTTATTAGTTGGTCACAGCTGCTTGCCCCGTCGGCGGAGAAGAACAAAAAAAAAAAGAAAAGGCTGCCCAAACACGTCGCAGTGCCACTGCTGAGCAACCATTTTTCATTAAGTTTTCGCGCCATATTGCCTTTCATAAGTTATATACAAGAAATAAATTTTATTAGTGTCTTGGCAATTGTCTGTCTCAGAAGAAGAAATGGTATAAATTTCGAGTCATAAATTATGCCCAGAACTCGAGTGTGTTTCTGTGCTCGATGAACTGGGAAAATGCCTTTGCCCATGCCATTTCCCCATGCCTTTTCCCCATTCCTTTGCCGTTGCCTTTGACGTGAGTCTGGCGCATTATTTAATCCAGTCTTTTGGGGTTCTGGGCTGGAAAACCTTTATCAACAGCCAGCGGGCTCGTCAGCAGCACAACATTCTTTATTTGACAGGACAACAGCAAAGGGAGATGTGGAACATATAGGCCATTTCAGATTTGCATACGTGACGTATGCGTAACGTGGCCGAAATACAAGTACGGGGCACATTCGTTATAGTCAATCATTTTCAAAAAATCTGGGAGTTTCTTAAGATGCATTA